>DWME01001209.1:0-26223 GCA_018244795.1 Parelbella ahira ahira
CTTTTATTTAGAAAGTAGTTACGTACCGGACAGACATCGGATGGCTTAAACATATGTGTAATTAGCATAACTTACGTTTGAGTGAACTAGAATAGATTAGTTATTAGCTTCGAAAGTGATAGACTGTACGAGAGAGTATGAGCATCGCCAATGGATATATTCAGCTACTGAACAGCAAAAATTGCACTGTTATTTGTAATGATGAGGCTTTATAGAATACTGCGCTTATGAAGAGATTGATGGATGTAGAAGACTTTAATAGGACTTATAATAGGCTGACACTCTATTCACCCACGCGACGTATAACATAGATATTGAATGATAGTGAATATTGGGAGTACTACGGGTTTATTCTTCTGCTTACCGCTTCGGGGAAATACAGGCGTGATGTTATGTTGTAACCTCTGAGAGCTTTTAAGACTAAAGATGCCCTCTATCCCAGGTGGAGTTACTTAACATTTTGTCAATAAAACGGTGAAACTTCAAGATTTACGCCGCTGGCATTTCCCGATACGGTAAAGAAAATATTGAACTTCGCAACAACATGTTAGGCATTTTGAGCCTTAAGTTTATCATAACAAGGTTGTGTTTTGATAATCTCAGCTCTAAATACATCTGGTTTGATTATTGTATGACGATATACGTAGGCTCGTTTCAGAGGGCGCTATTAACAGGCAGGTCTGGTGGTGATTATTAGGAAATATGTAATATGTAATCCTCATCAGAGGCTTTATGTTGGTTAAAAAGTGTTTAAATATCTGTATTTTTTATATTTTTGGTATCTTTGGTACGTAATAACAATATCTTTTATCAAAACGTAGAAACCAAGCGTAATTATTTTACTTTGTATGGCTAGGTGTGATAAATAAAGATCTACGTTGGACCAAACCCTGTTTACGTCCCAATACTGGGCACGAGGCTCTCCTAAAACAATGCTCCGTCAGGATTACGAATAGTTATATTTGCATAACTTATAGCAATTATTTAATATGATACAGAAACCATCTCAATTACAGTGTTTTCGAAACAACCTTTCAAATTGTTGATATCTTTTCTTACTGAACGCTTATTTACGTTTCTCGTTTTTGCTTCCAACAAAATCTCATAACATGGAATAGATATAGAACATATTTATGAAAAATATAACTCATACGAGTATAGGACATATATAAGACAAACATAGAACAATATCAGTACAACCAATGTTCAATGTTATACTAGTAATGTTGATCAAGTGATCAGCATAGAAAATGTCCTATGCTCCATACTACTACATTTCGTAATTTTACCATTCAGTTTCGATACATACATACTTTGCAACATTGTTTATGGTAATATCAAAACCAATTAAAATATCTTTTAAATGTTATTACGTGTTTATGCGTATCGCGATATATTAATGTTAGCAATAAATTATTGTGGCAATTGAGCAATGTGCAATTAAAGCTGAACGATATTTTAATTTATTATTTGAATAAACCCCATGTAGAACAGTAGTCGCCATATTTAAAGTTCGTAATGGTTTTATTTAATTTACAATTCTAATCATCTGTCCTTTTTGTCGTCCCACAGTTAGACACGGGTCCCCTCTCAGAATCAGAAGAGTTAAGATCTTGACTTTCCTTTAACTTCCAGTTATAGACTATTTATATACATATATGCATGTGTGTGACTATATATATATATGTTGACAATGTCCAGTACAAAAGCTGCTCTTATCCTCTCACCCCAACTGACTGTCATGAATTCTCAGACGAGACCGAAGCTATATATTGTATTTACGAATATAGCAACCCATAACTGTCAATGCTCTGCAGTTAGTTAACAGTTGATTAACAAATAAAGCAACGGTCGGCGCACGGTAACAAGTCTGTAGAGTTAACATTCTTACATGCGATTTCACATTTTATGGAATTCGCATTTATATTGTAACCACAGCTCTAAACTCTCGTTCGTTGTTCACTTAGCACTGTGACGTTACATGTTACATTTTCGTGATTTATTTTTTTATAAACGTAACATTACGCCTGAATATCCGAGAACAGAAACTCAGAGGAGTCTAGTAGACTCCCACGCTTCACCAGTTACGCAGAAAATTTCATAACTGATGCTTAATGCGCGTAATACTGTTAAAACAAATAAAATTTTAACTAAACGGAATCGTATAGTCTATATCATTCACTACTAAATACTGGTTCACATAAATATTATAAATGTTCAGTAGATCAATCTTATTATAAATCTTCAGTAACTTGTTCAGCGAGAGTGCAAAGCGCACTTTAAGTTTGAACCTCGCACTGTGCGTAATGCATTTTCGGCAGCCCATCGCCGCAAAGGTTGGCCGCATCTGGGTCAACTCGATAAACACTGCCCTTCCTTTAGGGGTCCTTTGAACTTCAATAACTTCAAATTATTTACGAATATTTAACCAAGTCTCTTCAAAGGATTGCAAATTATTGTGTAAGAAAATCAGACGCAAACGATGAACTTACTTTGTTCGTTTAAAGAATGACGCTTCTGAAAATATCCTTATGGAAGGGTAGTAACAGGGTTGCTGATAATATTCATGATAATTTTTTACGATATGTTATAATGTGATATGAGGTAATTTTATTCTACTGTTTGTTCTATTTATCTATATTTGCTCTACAAATAAAAGATTATTTAATTAATAAACAAGCACTCCATTACATCATCAACAATTCTAAGGTAAGATAATAAACTCAATCAAAATAATAGTTTTTATACTTTAAGATTGAACCAGTTGAAGTACTAACAAAAAGCTAATAGCAATAGAAAAATCTAGATCAATCGTTATTGTATATTTAATTCTTAGTATCTGTGCGTAAAATCACAGCCTAAATTGATATAAGCATCATCTGTCAGATGTCAAGTTTGACAGTTTTG
Organism: Parelbella ahira ahira; assembly: GCA_018244795.1. Taxonomy (NCBI): domain Eukaryota; kingdom Metazoa; phylum Arthropoda; class Insecta; order Lepidoptera; family Hesperiidae; genus Parelbella; species Parelbella ahira. Next base: position 2,908 of record DWME01001209.1, read on the forward strand.
ACAGCTGACGTCAGAGGGGCGCGCTAAGTAAACAGCGCCCTGTTTGAATAGACGGACATATTTCAAGTATTAGATTTTAAATTATGACAATGATCTTATTTATTCGGATAATAGGATCAATTTCAAGTCGTGACTCGCTTTGAGCGTGATTTCGTACGTCTAAAGCAGTCCTACGTTTTGATTTCTACATGTTACATGTATTATTTAAGATAACAGAGTTTTGACCATCCCATGTATCAGCTGTCTGTATCAGCGCCATCTTTGTTCATCTACTCTACACATCCGTAAAAAGTTGTCTTCCTGCAAAGGAGACGTATAATGTCTAATATTAATATACAATTACTTTGTTACGTAATTATGATTAAATTTAAAAAAAAATACATCTGCATTGTAATAATAAACAGTTTATTAGAAGGCTTTTCTGTTTTTGTTCATACCTATTGAAATTTTATTTGGGAAAAGTTTTTGATGTTAACAAAACGTCTGATTTATGTGTAAAGTAATTAATATAACTTTTGTAAACTTAAGTTTGTCTACTTAAAAGTACAGTCAAATATAAATAAGCTAATATATAGATCTTTTGAAATCAACACCTGAGTAGATTTATCTTATAACCATCATTCACTCCTCACCTCGACGACCTTTGCTCCGATAGGGATTAAACAATGCTTCTAATATCTATAAGAACTTCGATGGTAAAAGTACAGTTAAAGCTATGCTTAAGCAAACTGATGGTTTTAAAAACTGTAGAACAACGTTGAATAGATACGGTGAACAAATGAACAAACGAATGAATAGCTTGTTAAAAATTGATAACATCGCCAATATCCTATGAAACATGACAGTCCTTCCACATAGTTAATAATATATAACAGTGTTGCCAACTAGGCGCCGGCGCTGTCATTCGTCGAGTAAGAACATCGTGCTACTATCCACAATAAAGGACGCTCAAGTGTGTAGGCTAGTTTTATATAAACCAAATATCACCCAATGAGAGACTTAGTTCACGTTCACATATTCATAAATGTTTCAAGCATATGCATAGATAATTCGATTTACTTATTTCATACGGAACCCCATACTGATTTAAACTGTATCTATCTATAAGGTTATTCAATTCGCACACCTGCGCGCGAAACCTGGCGATTTTCCTTTCCGCTGCCCTTTTGTCGGTGTTTACTTAACTCGAATGCTATCTCGGAACACGTCCAGTATCGCGTCACCGCCTGTCAGTTGCAGAGATAACAATAAAAACATATTGCCAAAAGCTTACACATCGCTTCTTCGTATGTGTGCCTGTTTCACAAATGAATATTTTGCTATCTACACGACGGTGTAGGACGACCTGCGATAGATTTGCCGAGATGTGACTCCCGCAGTTTACAGGAGATCTATGCCTAGCAGTGGACTTCCAAAGGTTGGAGGATACGATGGTGTAGCTTAAACATCTCTCTCCCACCACATTGAGCTTGGATTTTATAGAACTAACATCAGTCAAGTATGTTTTGTTACTTTAGCGTTATGATTGTTATTGAATAGATAGCAGCACTTTCGCCCTGTTGACAGTAAGTACTGTCGCGTGAAAGTAATATACTCGTTGAGAGAGCATTGTGGACAATATCAAGAAGCATATATGTCATCACATAAGAATATTTCATTCTGTCACTAACTTTGAACAGTACAAATATGAACTTAAAAATGCAATTGTATTGACTTAATTGAACTTACTTGACTTACAAAAATACCTATTCCTGCTTTCTTGGTAAAAGTCTATTTACATACCCTCCACTTAGATACATTACGTTCCATGTAAATGCCATAGACAAATTCCTAGTAGAGTCACAATGTAAATAAACCATAGATATGCTAATTCTGCTTAACACGACAACTTGATATCGCTTTAATTTTAATAATTTTATTAATATTATAATATCGTTGAAGTTTACTCGCCTGCAATACGACAGTTGTCTTGTCACTCAAAGCTTTTTAACACCTCGCAAAAGCATTAAAGTTTTATGCCCATATAACTGAAAGCTTTAAATTTTCCATAACAAAAAGAAATTATATTATGTGTGTCGGTTGTCGATGACCGATAAATATATTTATAGCAGTTTTAAAGTTATCATCATATTATTTCGTACTATTAATATTGCGTGAATTAAAACTGCAAAAAATCTCCATGTATTGTTCTAAAATACACCAAAACAGAGTAGTACTAGACATACCTCAAACGGTTTGTGAGTCTCAATATAGTTATTAATGATTGAGGACTGCACTCCTCTGTTGACCTATTGAGGGAGCACAGGCGTGATATTACGTTTCTCAGCTAATGAACAAACTGTCTAGTTATATTAAACATAGATATTCTATTTCGTAAGCGTTTATAAAACTTTTCGAACAAGTGATTTCTTTTGTAACGGAAAGCTACTAGATGAGATACTGCTATGCCATTTATCAAGTGGGTGCCTATACGTAAAAAATACAATGGAAATGTGTTCGGAGCGAGCCGGCCATATATTATTGTTATTCGACCAATGGTCTATTACGCTTGTGCTGCTACTATATGTTTTCGATCGTAATTCATTTTCAATGTAATAAACATCTTTTTTTTTCCATGTAAACTGTCTGTGTATTCTATAACAGTATATTGGTCAGTCGCAATGATAGTTTTTGTTTTCGTTTTACTACAGAGGAATTCAGGTTTCCACCAGTTGTTACGTTTATCTCTGTTCTTACTCTTTTGTATGATAATTTTTTTTATAATGTTTACAATTAACATTAAAAATTAAACGGTCATTTTAAAAAATCGAAACAAACAAATTATTGCTGTACTCCTACCGCGCTCGTATATTTACGCATTTCTATTTATTTATGTGTCCAGATGTATGGTAGTTAATCGGAAACCGATGAATCAGTGCAAAGGCACTACTTGGGTCCAAAGAATTCTCCTGCAGCAGAGCCGTGATCACTATTGCTGAACGTTTACTTTATTATTATTATTATATTATTACAAACACATACGTTAGACGAGTACAGACGACCCAATGTAGTTATTAATTTATTTTATATTCATTTTTAATATAAGTGACAAATTGTCTTTTCGAGATTAAAAAACAATCTATAAACATAAAATGTGTGCGATTTTATCATCTAAATATACGTTCGGATCGAGACTGTGAACAGGCAGTAACGGCTGTTGTGAAACGACACGGGAGAGGCGTGAGTGTGTAGGCGTCAGTCGCCGCGACCTTTGGCTGGCGAAACCGTGTTCGTTGTGTACGGTGGTTGCGGCGGGACTGAGCTGGCTGGGGATTTCTATGTTCCACTACATCATGTATAAATACAGATACAAATAGAAAGACAGAGGCAGCAGCAGAGACAATAAAACAAGCAGAGACACAGACACAAACATAATTAATGTTTGCAAATATTTTGAATGTTTGTGTAATATTGGCAACATCGTATCATAATGATATTCAGTTAAATAAATGGCTTCGATTGGGTAAACTGGTTTTTATTATATGTGTTTTGAAATTACCCAAATAAGCCGTTTTTGGTTTGTATGATGTAAACGTAAGGTGTGTGTATTCCGTAAATTGAATTTAACGCGGTGATTCACGTATGAGGAAGCCGGTCTGCGCTTCTGTTGTCTTTCATTAGATTCAATGGATCTGCCACGCTACCCATATGCAATTTAAAACTTTTAACGTACGAACTATAGAAGGCAGTTTACACGTTAGAAGGGTTTTACATACTTTTAAATGAAGTTACTAATATAAAATATAAGTTATTAATTTAAAGTTAATGATACATATTTTGAGTGTCATCGACGAAATTATGAAATATCAAATAGTCGGTCGCTCCAGTTGTCAACTGATCCGCCCGTGCCGAGCGCACCGTTGCATAATGTGGCATTCGTCAATCGTGACATACGAACACACAGTAGAACACACAATGCCTCGTTCTGGTAAGCTCGGACAGGGTTGCCTTGTCAAATGTAGCAATATTCCACACCTAGATTAACATTGATGTTATATTTTTAACATGGCTATTTTTAAGAATGCATAGAAAAAAGAATATTGATTGATTTTTTTGAAGTACGAAATTTAAAATACCTATCATCTCCCTTACAATAACCGAAGAAACAGGCCGAGAAGTGTAGTACACGTCCATGTTTCATCAGTTACGTTTTCGTCTCACCTTAATTACCTTAAAATCCATTTCTAAGATACAATTTTTTTTCAATGAGGCCCTCATAATCAAGTTATAATTGCAATAATATTAATAATTAGTAATGAAGATTAATTTCCTTAATGTTTATTAGTCATTTCTTATCAAATAATGATTTGTGTTTTATGTAAACAGTCTAGAATTATCAGAATTTATATCCTGGAAGATCACTTTCCGTCATAGATATCGATAATATTCCAACACGGACGACATCCCTATATCAGACCAGCATACTTGATTGCACCATTCACTGCCAATTTCTTCTGAATGCAGATCAAGATAAAGTTAAACAAGACAAACATATTATTTTATAAAAGCAACATTAATTCTCCCGCGTCGATGTCGCCATTGTTATAATTCACGTTTGTTGGATAATTTTATCTTCCAAATGAAACAACGCTTCTTCGCATTTCGATAACTAATTAGACACGAGCGGCGGACAATTTATGTAACCTTTGCGTTGCTTGTTTAAAAAAAACACGACGATGACAGTAATTTCGGCGCGAAGCATTGTGACGCATAACGTCAATGAAATTCTAACAGTGCGGAAGTCAAAATGTACACTTTATTGGAGATCAATGTAACTGTGTACTTTTTATTTACGCGGCTTACATACGCGGTGTCAATTTCAAACATTAATACGGTCCCATTTATTACCTTTCGGTTTGTTTCAATGGATGTGTGGGATTGTACTTCGTCAAATATCCAAAAGTTAAAAACGCCAAAACGTGATTTGCTCACTGTTACAATTATTTCACTGACTTGACTTTTATTACTTACCAATTAATTATATGATGTTTATCGTTTCATGTTTATTTTGTTTGCGTTTAACGGTACAACATATGACGGTAATACTGTTATATCAATAATTTTCCTCCCTCAATGACAAACATCTCTCGTGCTGAGTAACGACAGCCACATTAAAATTATTACGCAACAAAATAATCGTATGAATCGTTAACCTTTAACAAATCAATACAGATTTCTCTTTAGACATAGCGTACTACATTTTCGACGACCTACAACTTAACCTTGCAACCAAATCATTATAAATCATAAATTATATCGAGCCTGGTTTTAAGTATAAATTTCGTCATCTTCATATTCCATACAAACGTATCTGTAATACATAATAGAAGATCTTTACTCCATGAGTAATTCAAGCGAATTTCCCTCGTATTACAAATGTGCACAGACTAAAAATTGCGTGAATAAAATTGCGCGATGGGCTATAATAATTTGCACGTTGTACAAAGATATAAATTGTTCTTATTTATACATGTAGAAAGTCGCTCCAAAATCAGTCGGCTTGTCAACATTACTCAATAACTATACAAGGCGTGTTTACTGTTGGCAAGCGTTATATAAGCAATAATAAGCTTTAAGGGAATAGTTTTAAAGACTAGATACTTATAGAGTGACACTGCTATCAGGCGGTTTATTAATGTATGATTGGAGCGAGATTGGGACATGCGCTTATTCACGCGTTTAATTTGAATATAATATAAAATGTGATTTACACTTGCTGTAGCAAAAAGAATACGTTTTTTCTTCTTGTTTCAAATTTAATCATGTATGAGCAATGTTGTGAAGGGGCTACCAAACTAATGTTACATGCCAATACAGTTCATGAAAAACAACTTATGTAAATTTAACAAATGTGTTTTTATTCTGAGAACTTAATTAACATTAATTATTTGCACAGAAAAACGTAACTGGATTTACCAATCACAAATATGCTAACATACTGAGGCGTGGGCAAGTTTGAACGATAGGTATATCAAATGACCAGTCAGTATCATCTTGTATCCAATATAATGGTGGAGCCAACAGGCAAGAAGCAGCTCGCCAGTTGCAGAAGCTTATAGGCAGATAAACTAAGACGAAATACGTATTTTTCCGATTTACGATTCCTAAAAGTGACAGTACATATAGGCAGATAAACTAAAACGAAATACGTATTTTTCCGATTTACGATTCCTAAAAGTGACAGTACGTATAGGCAGATAAACTAAGACGAAATACGTATTTTTCCGATTTACGATTCCTAAAACTGACAGTACATGATTGGTCGATCTTAAATTGCGCTCAGTTTGTTCTAATACAAAAGAAGAAATGAAACAAAATACAGTACCAGTACTTTAGCTTAGCTTGAAATGCATTTGACTATAACTGGCACGAGAAACTGTTAAGGAAAATGAGAGAAAAAAAATTGGTTTTACACCGGAAATGTTTACATATTAATGAATAATTTTACCCAAATACCATAAGGTCTTTACGTGAAATATTGTCCGGCATAAAATTTCACAACGGTCCACCGTACCGGACATTCTATAAAATAATCCACTTGCCGCAAAAAGGGGAGTTAATTACAAAATTTCAAAAAAGGTATGCAATAAAGAAAGTATGAGCCGCCGGTTGTCGGGTCTCGGAGACCCGTTAACTTCTCGGAAGTGTGTGATTGATTCTGCACGGCCGCCCATTGTGCTCAGCTGCTGTCCGGACCAGCGGACTACATATATTAAAAAGTAAAAGCCAAAAACATAGAATATTATTATTATTATATCATAGCGTCACGCCAGGAGCAGACAGAGAACATCAAGTGAGAAATACAATCCTTACAAGCCTCACGTAATTATTCTACATTCATTGTACTCTTCATACACACACCGGTTTCGGAGACTTCTGACCCCCCCTAAAGCCAGTATCTGACGTATTTATTCAAGACAACTACGTCTCACCTCCTTAATTATTGTATTACAGCATATAATAACGCTAAATATTAAAACAAAATAATTAAAGGAATTATCTCCACGTTTTATAATACAACTGAGCGAAATTGTTTCTAAAATTGCATCAGAATAAACCTGTTGCGCTACCAGAGGTCGCATTCAGCGCTTCGGCCTTATTTAGTTACCTTGCGTTTTTGGATGCCATACACTTTATTTAAAACATGAAATTAACAAACGAACACCGTACATTGTGGTCAAAAATCCATAGACAATGTCCTACGACCTACATAATCAACTGCGTATTCATAGAGTTGTTTTAAGCGGAAACTTTACCATTTTGCTTATGCCTTGCCGTTTCCATAAGTTCTAATTCTTTGTTGATAAACTTAGTCGAATATTTTTTCAAAGATAAAAATGTTACATTATAATGTTAAATTATAATGACATTATTGTGTCATGTAAAATATATTCATTACAATTATTATTATCTTTAAATTAATTAACTGCAGAGTTTTTAAAATATGGCCAACATCAAAAAAATAATAATACCTTCTTTTCTCATTGATTTAAGAAAAGGTTAAAAGTTATACAGCTTCCTAATTAATTTACCGTTAAAGTTGGTTTGAAATACAATGCCGTCTTTATGTAGCTATCAACGATTTATTTTAAAGAATAATTGAGTAATAAATGATGAATCAAGCAGTAGCAACTGTGACCTGGATGTTTTTGATTGGAAGGTCACTAGACTTTTTGAACTATGACCTAAAGCAACACTGTTCCGTAAGGTATAACCTAAAGTAGAACTCGGTTATTAGCGTTTTTATCATTTTTCGAATAGTTACAAACATGTCTCAAATTTCGAACGAAATTCTAGAAACTTCTATTAGCAACTTTGGTTTAGTCGCATTACATTCAACACTAATTTTTAATATCGTTTAAATACTGGTCAATAAAGAACATCAATGGTGTCAAATTATGGACCTTAATAAGTGAAACAGACCCACAAACGTTCAGTAATACCTAATAATAATTTAGCTTAACGCTGATCATCTACCCAGACTTGACGAAATCAGAAAAAAACGCCGGTATTCATTAAGTTCACATTATGTTCCAAGTTCATTATACGAGTAAAGGTGACATATTAAATTTTAAGTTAAATAAAATGCATCGTTCAGTGTTGTCATCCACGCAATTGCTGTAACGTTTGAACAAATGCTTCTAAATATAAACAGCCCGTTGTGCTGTGTACGAGAGTGTGTAGGTGCGTGTTCACGACTATCCCAGTGACCCCCGGACCTCTGGCTACCTCCGTCCATTGTGCTGTTCAATAGCATATCAATACACATTACAGGTACATATGTACATAATGTAGCTATACAACATCTATTGCCTACTGTAATACCAATATGTAACTTATGGAAACAAAGACGAGATACTTTAAGAATGATGGATCTAGAAGAAGCATTTCAAGTCTGTAAGATAAGAAATATTTGACACCCGATGCTCTCTGCTTACTATGTAAAGGATCTAGCGTCTATGTAAAAATAATGTTATTTTGAAGTGTAATAAGTGTATTTATGGTACGTTTTGAATTTAAGTGACTGTTGTTAGCTTTTCAGAATTTACAAAATCTATGTCACCAAAAAGGAAACCTTTATATCCTTTCCAGAAATTCAATAGTGGCATTTCTCCTCACAAATGGTACAATCAAAACAATCGAAAACGCGTACTGTCTTATTCGAAAAACCTATAACTATATCAGACTAATTCATTGTCGACAGTATTTTTGATCATTTTGATTTTATAAACGCTTATAAAATGTATAAAATACACTTTTTTTTTTCTATAGGAGTTAAAATTGTGTGAACGTCATTAGACAATTCAATTCATATTTCCGGACGAGAGACTGGCAACATTCGGCACCCCGCCTTCACGCCCGAGGCGATACGACCAATTGGCGCGCGTTCTTTATTCAAAAAGAAGTGCTTCTGCTACAATACATTTTTATTTTTAAATTCGTTTGCTAGTTACATTGTATTTATTAATTGGCCAGTACTCACAACTTTTTTGTTGTAATCTTATACATAAAAAAATAACTTTTACTCGCACTTCGTTGTACTTAGCTCTATACTTGCGTCTTTCACTAAAAGATATTATGGCTTAAACGAAAACGGTATTTTTAAATGAAAAACGGAGAAGAATATTAAATAGGTACCTCATATGAGTCATAAGGACGTAGTCTTCTTTTAGTTCCTGATTTAAATGTTTGTTCGTCCTGTTGTTCATCCATCTAGGACTCAAACCTAAGCTCGTCAAGGAGCTGATTTTCGATTTGGATGTTCCTCATCACCACCTCTCCAATAGCACACCACTGAGATTTTCCTCACCAACGGATATACTTCTTCAAAGGAGTAATAAAATTATTGATGGTTACCATAGATGCATTACTTATTTCCATGTACATACGTCTATATATTATGTCTATCTGCAACCCCTGAGCCCTGAGGCTATTCCCTGCTGCTAGCCCTCGCAAGGGTGCCCGAATAACGGATATTATACATAAGTGAATAAATTAAGAGGGTATTCAGTTCTGTCACGGTGTTGCCATATTGATGCAAAATATATTGATTTCTTCTTTTAAAAGTAAAATTTTTTGGTAGTTAAATTTTTTACATAAGAGTTTTCTGATTATTGATAATTCAGATTTTTTTAAATTTTATTTAACTAACAACCAGCATCTTTCTATTTAAAAGAACCTTATAAAAATGGACGTTGGAGTTTATTTTTTTTAATCAAAACAGTCTTATAATTTCGAGGCTTATATCGATGATAATTGCCCACTGATATGAATTAATCGACCCTAAATGTCAAAATCAACAGGTCTCTTATTTTCTTATGAAAATGATACATATCTCCGGAATAACAAATACCATAAGTATAATCAATCCGATAAGTTATTTGGATATTAGAATTATTTAAAACCCATGTAATTGTATTTTTAGTGATATTTATGCACGAACCAATTTTCAATTTTTTCCATTTGAAGGGATTTTTCTGTCCGAATCTGGTTCCAACATTTTATACCCGAAAGTGAAATCACATTAAGTTTAATTTAAATCGATAAGTCAATAATTATACCGTTATAAATCAAACAAAGAAGTAAACATTTCCAAAAACGGGTCCTTGATACATAACTATATATTCATAATGGCAAGCAATTAGTATTTTTGAAAAACAAAATCATATTCAAATAATGAAGCCAGTTATTTTGGAACGATCCGTAAAAAAAATGAAATATCAATTAATCACAAACAATAGACTTCCGCAAAGCGACGCCTGACAAATGAACTATCGTGTTCAGATTTTATCATCGTTATAATTAATTTTATAAACGGGTTTTTTTTTCTTAAAAATGTTTTTACAATACATTCTTCCCCGATTTTATTAATAATATTTTTATTTAGATAAATCATGGTTTTTAAAGAAATTTTATTGTAAAACGTACAAAAACGTTAAATCACGCCTATAATCCCCTAAGGGGTAGGCAGAGGAGTGTGATACACTCTCAGGTTTCACCAGTTACTTATATGAAATATGTGGTGAGTCTATTGCCATACAATGGACACAGATCCAGACTCCGAGTGTAATATTTTAATCCAAGTAAACCATGATTTTAAAGAACTTTTATTGTGAAACCTATTCAGCAAAAAACTATGATCAATAAATTAACATTAAATAACGTAACAACTCTTGTATTTCCCTGAAGGGATAGCCATGATTGTGTTCCCACTTTTCCCCATGTCTATGTCCCACCATGGAATAGATGTTGAGCTTGTTGACATAAACCGGACATAATTCCAGCCAGCGAACCACAACTGGGAATTTTAAGACAGAATATTCGTAAAACGCTTTGCTCGATTCGCTGATCGAACCCAGACTCTCCCGCTCAGTAGTTGCATTAGCAACCACTCGACCAACAACCAGGCACCAAATAACACAGTAAATAGCTAAATTTATTAAATCACCAGCATACCAGTACCAAGTGAACTGTGCCCGGGTGTACATAGAGCTCTCACACTTGACCGGTCGCCAATCGGGGCGGCGGTAATTAGTGTGTGCCCAGGGGTGGGGTGGGACAGTACTGCACGTTCTCGAATGTAACCCGCGTTTAATAGTTATTAAAAAGCGTTGCCGGTAAGGTTAGGTTAGGTTGGCGTGGTTGTAATATTTACTGAAAGTTTTTAAAAAGCTTTATTATAGAACTTAAATGCATTTATATGTACCTAAGTAGAATAGGTATTGCTTTTTTAACCGTTATACAACTTTAATCTATTTTCTTTTTTCTATACAAAAGTCTTATACCGATATATTTTAGGTTTACCTAACGGCTGACGGACGTATCGATAGTTTACATTTCTAAGGTATTCTAAAGGTTTTTGTTTAATGAGCTGTGATTTGGTAAATGTTACGGCATCTTTTCGCCGTAATATTTAATATCATGAAATGATTATGCATTTAATATTTTGTTTAATTAGTTAATTAAGCGACTATTTTAAATTCATAAACAAATTATATTTATGAAAAATAATTAGTTAAAGACATTCATTGTGAGGGCGAAGCACCGCCCTTAGGCGCTCAACTACGAACAGCTCACGCGGATCTTGTACTACTCATACGATTTGTTTATGATATTGCTTAGAAATTATGGTAAAAAAAAACTATAAAAACGGTTGATTCAGCTATGTTTTACAAGCCTTACTCTACTATTATAATATAATAGCACATTAGGGCTTGCCTCGACTAGCTATTAATTTATTGATTAATTGTATACAAATATGATATTAGTTACAAATAAAAAAAGTATTATCAAAACGAATGAAACATTTGAAAATATTTTTTTGGTTATACTGAAAGGCTTTTTCATTTAAGACGCTTAATATTAAGGAAATTGATTAAGGAAAAGTATGTTCGAGATCAAGCGGTAGTGCCCACTCACCCCGAGGGCGGAGCGCCGCCCTCCGGCAGTCGGCCGCGAGCGCGCCACGCGAGCGAGCGTAAACCAATAGTACGATTACATCTATTACGATCCTCGACTACAACAACGCGGTGTATTGTGAAAAGTTTGTTCAGTCCTAATTCAAATGTTTCAACCGGTTTCATTCTAAAATCGAATATTAAAAAAATATATTTTCGACCAGTAACTATTATATTAAAAAATATCTTCCTTTAAATTAATTCCATAGCTGTTATGAATGGTGTTCATAGTCAATATGGACAGTATTAAATAAAAAATATACCATAGATAACTAGATAAGATTGCCAATATTAAAAACTGTACAGCAATCTGATATAGTTTTATAACTGTCACAACATGTGAGTGATCGATCGTACATAAATTCCAATAATTAAAAATATTTTCAAATCATATAAAACATGCCGTTATTCTTACAACAACATCAAATAATCAAAGAGGGCTATTAAAATATAATTTTTCTTTTATGATAAACATTTCAATTCCGTGTAGATTTTTATATAAAACGTTATGACTCTATTTGCATAAAACATCCATAAACATTAGTGATGCGCGTACAATTTTTAATTCCTTATCGATAACGAACTTGTCGATAGTTCAATTTGTATTTAATTGATATCGTGGTGCGTAGACGAATGATTATGTAAATTAAAACGTTCGGTTGCAATGTTCGATGTTTTTTAAATAATAAAATTCGGTAGTCGGTAGTCTATAACATACATGCAGAGTTGAAGAGGGCAATTTAAAAACCAATCAGTTATCCGCGATTGGAAGAATCGTCCGCCTTTTAAGGGGCCTGTAATTGTCGATATTCGAACACGATTTACATATTTTTTGGTACCCTCTTTTACAGCACAATGACAAATTTTATTATTATATCAAAAATGTCAATCCTTTCATATAATATTGATACATGTTAATATCTTAATGCTATATCTATTATAAAAAAAATTAATAGAAAATATCTACTTTTGAAGTAATAATTTCCAAACTTCAATTTTAAACGGTAATTAAATTCTGTTACTACAAAAATGCAAACTAATTACATAGGTATCTTCAATAATGAATGTATAGAGAAACCTTCGTTACTTCCCAATCATTTAGTTTTGTGCAACTGTAATGGCGATAAAAATGCTATATAGAATGAAGTAACTGACAGTGATACAAGGCGAAATTTTGAAAATCTTATAACTGTAACTCGTGCAGTGAAGTTAAAACCCTGGCGGTGGCGTACGTGGATTTATCAACCGTGATCGAGGTGCAGGTAAATTTGTTTATATATTCATTTTATTCTGCATAAAATAGCAGACATTGGCCTACCGCCTTCATTCATACCGCCATTTTGAAAGGAGAACTCTGTCTAACAGTCGATCAGCTTTGGCGATAATGATATAAAAAAGATTAAAATATTCTCATCAATGCATACAAGACTTGGAAATTATCAGAAGATTTTTCTCGTTACCGGTGCTTATCTGAAGAAATATATTTCTAAATGTTTGTGCTCATTTAACTACATCCTTTATTTACTTCCCCATTTGTGGCTTACATCGTGACAGTGTTATATGTTATGTATGAATATATACATGTGTATATAGCATATTGGTCATCATCATAACATTACGCCTGTATTTCTTTGGAGGGTTAGGCAGAGGAGTGTAGTAGTACCCCTACTTTTTACCAGTTATGTTATACGTTCCAAAAAATTGAAGGTGAACCGCGTGAATATGCTGCCATGTCTTAGAAAGGCCAAGTACTAATATCTTAAAAGGAAATCACACCTGTAGCCTGGTGACCAGTAACTAATGATCCACATTATATAAATTTCCAAATAAATACTCACACGGATTAAACACTCCTGCTCGATTATTCAAATATATTTCCTAGATGAACGCTTAACCCAGAACCCCATGCTCAGCAGTCAGGTTCACAAGCCACTGAACCAACAGGATCGTCAATTATATTCGAAATGCTTATAATCCCCTGACTTAGTCGTATTTAATTATCTTATTAAAATTTCCATATATATAATACCACATATGTACCTATGTATTATTATGAATCATAAATATTAAAACACCATAATTATTAAGTATAGGTCATTTATTTATTATATCTATTTAAGAATATGAGTGTATGTAAACATAATTTTCTAGTTCATTTGAATGGGCTAAACACAAACAAAAACTATCAATTAAGACTTGCCTATGGTTAAAAAACATTTTTTTTATTTCCTCCCAGTATCGATCTTTGTATGTATTAATTTATTTACCATAAATATATTCTTCTATACCGCAAAAACATATTGCAAAGACCTAATAAAAATTAAAAGATATTGTCTATCAACATCATTCACGTCATCTCAATACTAACATATGTTACCTACCATACAGTTATCGTGTTCCTTAATGTGTGAAAATCATTGGACGCTTAAGTTCTAATTGGATGTGGGCGTTAAAACTAAGTTTCGTGAACTCTTCACGGGAAACGTGTATTGACAGTGTCGAAAACAAATATACATCACTCGAGCTGTTGACATGTCACATACTGTTGATTTGTGAATGGCTCCCGTATTCGAATACATTGTAGACTCATCACTATCAGGTCGTACATGGGTTGATTATCCGGAACAAAATTTCCATTAAATTAAATTTTGCTTTATGATTCGCCGCCTAATTCGCCCCGGAAAATTAATGATTTTTGTTATCTGACCTAATTTCAGATATAACTCCTCCTCCTAACGTCCTCTTTCAAGAGGTACTCTATATTTCCCCAATTTTGAATTTACGCAGTATTCAAAATTCTTTATAACAAATTAGTTTACAATGCAGCAGTCAGTTAAATCCTCAATCATGTCACATGCTACGCAGGCTTTGCCGATGTGGCTTGCTTTTATTAATCGAACTTAAACACCATTTCCATATTGATGTTTCCACTATCGTTTGAATTAAGTAGCAGATAACTTATATCTGTTCCACCTGATTTGAAATGTCGTATGCATATTGAAATGACTTGCTTTGACTTCCAATCGCGCGGGTGTCATATTGAAGACTAGTGAATAGAACTCAAAAGCATATCTAGATGACTAGGCCAATTTATCATAAGCTGCTATAAATTTCAAAAGATTAGTGAGTAGTAAGTTACCATTAAATTCATCATCATTGCCATCATCGTTACCATTAAATTTCCTCGTGAAACGAAAGGGGTTAACGCCATGGTGATTAAATGTCTATTATTATATCTGTACCGGCTTAATTCACGTACGTTTTTCGGGATGGCCCGACTAGTTTCGGACTAATTTCGCTGATTGCAGCGAGGTCGCAGCCAAGACTGATTAAATGTCTGTCGTGGAATTTTAGAATAAATTTTCAATTTGTCATGAGGTGCTGCAAATCAATTGTAGAAAGAAACCATCTGATATATTACGGTATGCAAAGTTTATAGTCTTGCAAAGCTAAGCACGGGCTGTAAGATTTTGCTAAAAATTAATTGTAATTGTTCCCCGTAGATAAACTTTTGGTGTATATTTTCACCATTTTAAAATATATTTGGTGTAACAAGTATCTGATACATTGAGAGATTATGGCAAAAACTAATAAATTCACGTCACAGCTAAAATACTTCCTACACCGACATGAACATTCAATTTTAAAAATCCATTCTGTTTAATTTAGCAGCAAATCTTTTTATCTTCAAAGTATCGTGAACAACCTTTTAATTATTGTACATTCGCACGACCAATACATATATTCGTTTTAACTCTTTCTATTTCACCGACGGACCGAACAATGTCATTTCAAAACGCTTTTTACTGAGAATTCTATTTGCCGGCCATGACGCTGCGTTTTGTGTCATACACGAAGCGACGGCTAGACGTCTCACACTCGGTGATAATTCGAATATAAGTTACAAAGAATAATATTTTTTTAATTGGGTACCTACATGCTTAAGAGCGCGTGAGAATAAACCCGGTATAAATGATTAAATAAACTCCTAAACAAACACTGTCAATATGCGCTTACGAACAAGTGGCTTATCGTTATTGTATTGGTAGCAGTTTTTAGAAGTAGTACTTCGAAATGCAACTAGTGTCAAGTAATTGGTTAACGTAGGCAGTTTTGTGTTGTCTAATACCTACCATTCCTGAAATATTGCAAAAAAATATAATTTTACAACGAAAATTCTATCATTGTACATATAAAGAACGAAGATATCCCAATTATTACTTACTTAAAAGTGAAAAACTGCCATTACAGAAAACGAATTACGTTTATCCGACATTAATTTATGAAAATATTTAAAATTATCAATGTTTATTTTTGATATACCCATTAGAAACGAATAGAAAGAATCCTTTATATCCGACAGCGATTTTTAGTTTATTGAGAAACCTAGTATGTACCTACAGTGACAAAGCATAAAAAACGTCCAAAAGTGTCTCTATCTAATTCGTAACAACGAACAAAGGAACATCAATAGTTAACATATAAATATATATTAATAACAGCAAATAAAAAAAATTAGGTATTTGCCAACCCTAAATAAGACAATAGTCGTTATTCTCAACACAAACCGCGCTCACAATACGTTGCTTTACACCTGATTGAACGCTAACGAATCTTCTTGGCCCATTTCGTGTATTAATGAGGCCCACATATCGTTCAATTTATATTGCATTGTGATAGAGATATACTCGCGGCATTCCTATACTGATTGATGACTCGATGTAACAGTAAACGTTATCGTTGTCGATAATTTTCGGCTGTTCAACGCACTAGTAAATAATACTTCGTACTGTACAGGTGGCCAAAACGTGCACCGTTTTATAAAAAAACTATAATTTACACTATAGGTCATTTTCTTCTATATATTGTAATGTATTTTTTAAATGAGTCTAATCAGACTTAGACTGTATAAGCAGTTAGAAAGAAAAATTAAAAAATTATATTACATTAAAATTTTGGGACAGTTACACCTGCAGGAGTTCAACGTCAAAACTTCTTGTTTCATTTTGAGGTTATTTGGTTTGGAGATGATTTGAAGCCTGAAAAATATTATACTCTTAACATACCTACTAATTAACCCTCTGAAACAATAAAATTCAAGATGAAAAATAGTAAAAAATGGTTTCAAGAGAATGATTTCGGTGGTACCAACGAAATAGAATATGTTAATGAATTCCAATACTTTCAAATATCGCCCTTCCCGCCAAAACACAAAATACATTTATCACAGATAAAACATTGAGTTGCGTTCAGAAATATTTTAAATTATATGCCGCGGTATCTTAAAATAGAAAAAGATAAATGTTTTCTTTACTCACAAATGAAGGTAAACTATAAAAATATTTTGAATAATGTTTGTGTTGTCAGAATTGCCTCCAACGTACAATACAAGTACGGTTTATAACCGCCAAAACCTAGCTGTTAAATCTTTTTTCTAATTTAAATCTTTAAGTAAAAGTACAAAGTTTAAAATCCTAAAGCCTAATAAATTACTTTTCCATTTTTTATTAATTGTTTTTGTAATTTGTTTTCTTTATTTAAGTCTACATACACCTACACTCGATACATTCAAAAACCAATCTACGATTACATTTTTAAAACCGTCAACAATTTCTAACGCCATTCCTCCACCAACGCACTAACATATTAAATGGCTGGTTATTAAAAAAACAAATTCATGTCTTAAAACCTGCAGTAACTTTTTCTAATACTATTATAGTTATTGATGTGTAATACCATACTTAACATATAAATAATTTATATTATTATATTGTTATCAAGATATGTCACAGATGGCGGAGGAGCATTAGAAACTTCTGTATAACTCGATCCATCTCTATTAGCGTTATATAAATAACGTGTCATTTCTAACACAAGTTCTGTAAAAAATTAACACGAAATAAAGTCCAAATTGAATTAATTCTTCTAATTATTGTGTCAACCTGTGACAGCGCCTACTCGGTAGTTTTTTCATCTACAAATAGGTACGTAAGAACATTCTAGACGTATGTTTTAGTGTTTATTATGTTTGAAACAATAATATGCATATTCTGTTAAATTTACACAGTTTTGAGGAATAATTTAAAGGTTTCAGCTTGAGACTCTTTAAATTTAGTGGTTTGTCTCCCTCTAACAAAGTACTAATATTATTATAGACTAGTAGTGATTTTAAGGTATTAATATTACTACCTTAAATCTCTAGTAGTGACTCATAGTCTGGATCTGTGTGCCCGATACATGTCAATAGGCTCACCGCCTATTCCATGGGACGTAATACGTACCTTGTGAAACGTGCGAGTGTACTACACTCCTCTGCTAACCTCTTCGGGTATTACAGACGTGACTTTGCGTTATTATTATTACTTAATTTTATACCTTTATTATTGAAACTTATTCGAATCATGACACTTAAAGATAGAAAACGTTCTGTAGGTGAAATGTATATTTATTTATTTATAACTGATTTTTTCATGGCAGAGCACAGTCATGAGGCGATGTTAAACACGATTCAGCAACGTTCACGAAGACTCAATTAATTCTAGTTCTCTTAATGTTTGCACTACATTAATCTCATATAGTTACGAATCAAACATGATACCTCATATCTGATTGGACCATTTCGTCACGCCATATTATTTACGGGCTCAGATCCAGACTCCGAGCCACCACTAGACATTTCTACTAGAAAGTCGAAATTAAGAGTTACTATAGTATCGAACCCAGGATTTGAACCTAGAAATTCTGGATTAGCAGGCACGCTTTGCAACTATGTACTACACAAAAAAGTGTAGTATACTCCCATTTTTTACTAGTTACGTTATAACCTTTTCAAATGCTTTAAATAGTACTTACTGCAAAGGTATATCCTACACTGATACTCCATCAACATACTTCAAGCATATCACCACATGCGTTCCCATAAACACATTCATCAATCTAGTAGCGATGTAATTAGTGTACAACCGTTACAATAATAACTTCATCTCGCTGATGTCCTCCTGCTTACTTTCCATCACATCCGGTGGCCGTGTAAATCATTAAATAAATTAAAAAAAAAAACTGGATTATGTATCTATACTATTACCCGCCTTTTATTGACAGACGCAAAACAATGTGTCGTCAGCCTAATATTACGGTATGGATTTCAGGCACGTCTATAGGTACGCAGTTTCATAATATCTTATTATTTTAATTTTTTAATTTAATATCATATTTTGTATTTGCAAACATGTCTATCAACTACAATCTTAAACTTGATGGCAGTTTTGGTATAATTAAAATAATTATTGTCAATAGTTATATGGATTAATTCAAAAAATATCTAAATACTAATAAAATGATATAATAAAACATAGGGAAAAATTTATAAATACCAGCAATACTGTAACAAGACGTAAGACTTTTCAGTCGCGAATATCGTGATACGACCTTCGCTTACAATCAGCCTAAAACTGAGAAAGCTACCCAAAAGACCAGTTGGGTGATTAGTGTTATCAATTAATTATTTAGTATAGATATTATGTAGAAACAAATGCCTTGATATGCCGCCAGTGTCCTCTAAGATTTACTTTCCACCGCACATCCGGTGGCCGCGCATATATTAAATTAAAAAAAAAACTGGATCGCAATTTATTTTTAAAGGCACTTCACACTAGCAGCAGAGCGTAGGAAAAGCGTGTAAAGCTAGCTCCATCCTTTTTATTAAGAGGTTTAAACTTGCCCGTCATTTTGAAATAAGCCTTTTTTTATTCTAGGGCTATTTTTAGGGACAATATGGTACTTCATTCCAATCATTATTAAAAAACCATATTTTGGTTTATTATATTTATTATTTAGAAAACACACACCTTCAATAAATTGTCGTTTAACATTATATTAACATTAGCAAGTTTCATCCAACAAAATGAATATAATGAATATGTTATCTGTTCCCGCAGCACAGTGTAACCGAGCCTTAAATATTTCGAATTCCTACGTCTCTGTACACATGTGGCAATCGCTGTTCACAATTTTGGCTATTACATCTAATGTGGACCCGTATTCAGGTCACAGGCTTGTATAAAGATTAATGGCTATAAAATGTAATGTTATCGTAAAATGAAATTACACTAAACTAGAATACTTTCGAATTTTAAATTGGTTTCGCAATAAATTAAATGTCAACTTTGAATATGGAACAAACTGTAATTAATCTATGTGGCCAGTGGTATTACAAAAAAATTAAGTTGATTTCGTAACAATAAGAATAAAATCTTTTTTCGTTTGTTAGAGTAATAAAATTAAATGACAAATTTAAATATGGATTAAATTGTGTAATTCATCTATGTAGTCACTGGTAACAGAAACAAAATCCAGTTAATTTCGGAACATAACGTAAGCTTTTTTCATTTCGTAGAGTAATAAAAATAAAATCAATTGTAAATGTGGATTAAACTGTATAATGAATATACCTATGAGGCCCCTGGCGTATGGCCCCTTAAAAAGTTATTGTTTAATGTTAACTGATATTTTAAAAAAGTATCGTAACAATAACAAAATATTTTTTCCTTTGCCACAGTAATAAAAATAAACGTCAATTTTAAATATAGAACAAAGTACAATAATTATTAATCTACGTTTTGATGGTAAATGATACATAAAAAAATGAGCACATTTTGTAACATTAAAGCAAACCTTTTGTTGAAGCAACTCAATTCAATATAAAAAATAACCAAACACAAATTGACAGATAAAAAAATACATAAATCGAATTTTAGCGCAACGCAAATATCCACCCACTTCCATCATAAAATCTTTGTTAAAGTCAAAACTAAGATAATCGACTTTATTCTCTTCAATGAATAAATCAAGAAGAGTATTTACATTGAAAATATTATTAACAGCAATATATCAAATTTCAATCGCGGCACGAATCGCATGCCACACTATCACATCATTTTAATTTACGACTCAGACGTATGCTAGATATACAGTTTTATTTATTACGGTCCAATAATAAGTTCAAAGTTAGCCTAATTCAGAGTTCGCGTGATTCTATATAATGATACGAATATCATTATAAGTACAGTATAATTTGTGTAACAGCAATCATTACACTCTATCTGTGGAGTGTAAGTGCTAAGAGCAGACAGAAAAAGTTTTCGATCAAACGTAGACGCTTAAAAACTTATAACTAGAAGAAAACCAAAGTGTCAATGCCATAAATAAAAAAACAAACTTTAAAATTAAACTTAAAACCGATCCTAATAACTATTTTCAAATAAAGCTTCATGCCGAAGAATCCGCATCGAATCTAAGGAAACCTTGAGCTTGTATTAGGCAACACCAGGATCTTGGGAGCATAAAGCGTCTACATTTTGTGTTTCCTAATGCTGCTATCCCTTTTCCGTATTATTTCATTATTTAAATCAACGGCTAATTCGTTAAATACAATAGTGCTTCTCTTTATGAGTAATAGCTTCAAACTCATATAAAAGATACTTATAGACTTAATTACTTTAATTAAGCAATGAATGACTTTTTAAGACTGTATGTCAGTTACAATCATTGTTCGATTATATTTTTGACATCTACCTGTTTAACAGATGGCAGCACTGATTTCTTGTAGTACCGTTTTAATACACTTTATATTTTAATTTTTGAAGCCTTGGTCAAGACTGAATATTTCGTGCTCTAGTTGTACTCGTGAAAAAAGGAATATGAAATAAATAAATTTTGAATGATGGAGGAATGAATGATACAGAAGGAATACAAGAGTAAAGAAAAAATGTAGACGGAATACCTACTATAGTGCATACGAGTTTTGTAATATACACTACATGTTTCGTTAATCCAGACTTCTAATAAATACCAATGTTCGACATATTGACTGCCCCGTTGGTCGAGTGGTTTCAAGCGCGACTACAGATCGGATGGTCCTGGGTTCAAATCCCAGATCGGATGACGTTTGGTTTTTCTAATTTAGAATTTCTAGTAGTGACTCAAAGTCTGGATCTGTGCCCGGTCTATGGCAATAGGCTCACCATCTATTCCATGGGAATAAAATGTAACTGGTGAAACCTCTACTTACCCCTTCGGAGATTACAGGCGTGGTGTTACGTTTTTTTTTACGTACTATCCCAAAAAGTTGGCATATTTGGTTGGCACCCGGAGTATCATTTAATTTGCATTTTAATCGTCTTGATCACATTCGGGTAGGTAAATAATTTTCAACATGAAATTTTATTGCTAAACCTTCATCACTAACCATCAAAGTCAAAGGAGCAAAATGTAACAA
Source organism: Parelbella ahira ahira (assembly GCA_018244795.1). NCBI lineage: Eukaryota > Metazoa > Arthropoda > Insecta > Lepidoptera > Hesperiidae > Parelbella > Parelbella ahira. The sequence goes on from DWME01001209.1 coordinate 25,180, forward strand.
GTTGTAGCGAAATATAAAGCTTTCATGTTACGGATATATCTACACTATTATTTTGTTGATTTATTTTTATTGGTGTAATGCACATTGGAAAAGGATCTGAACAAGTCTTTTCAATGAGTTTTTTTTATTTGATTGGGCGGAAATGCTTATAAAAGATCTCTTTTTTTAACGAGTCAATGTTCCCCAGGAGCGCCTCGGCGGTGGAGGGCTGGGTCTGGGCGGCGGCGGGTTCCGCGGCGGCGCGCAGCCCTCCCTCGCCGACTTCCAGCCGCCGTACTTCCCGCCGCCCTTCGCCCCCACAGCCCATCCTGCCAGTCCACATCATCAGCAACAGGTTAAAGAACATTCTTTACATATATTTTTTAAATTGCAGTTGTTCTTGTCTTGAATGAGTTTCAGTTATCATTCAACATTTACATAAACAATCAGAAATTGTATATTTTATAAATTTATTTAAAAAAAGACTATTTTCTAGTAGAAATTTCTAGTCCTGGCTCGGAGTCCGTATGTGTGCCCGGTGCATGGCACTAAACTCACCACCTTTGCCATGGAATATAAAATGTAACTGTAATAAGCTGTAAAAAACAACAGTAATAAACACTTAATGAAAAAACTTACCAACTTACACGCAACCAATGCCTATACAACGCGTAACAGTAGAACCCAAAGCGAAATAAAAAGAACCAACAATAATATGCAAAGTAATGAAATAATAATTGTTCCTGGTTTCCACCAGAGCCATGGCATGGAGTACAGCGGCGGCGGCGGGGGCGGCGGCGAATACACGCAGCACTACGCGCCGCAGCAGCTGCTGCCGCGGCACCACGCGCACCACGAGCCGCACGCGCACCTGCGCCACCACCGCGATCACCACGACGCGATCCACACGCATCACGTACGTTTATTCAAATTCAAATTCTTTTATTCATTATAAGGTATATATGTACATACACTCAATGAAAGTCATGTTTTAGTCATTGTACTTCGGCTTTGTGCGCCCCTCGGGCTATAGTAGACCGGGAGAAAAAAGCCGGAGAAAAAAAC
>DWME01001210.1:0-26215 GCA_018244795.1 Parelbella ahira ahira
GACAAGGAGCGCCGGCTGTGCTGCCTATATGGCCGTGAGTTAACTTGCTTATACTAACTCTCCAAGGGTACTACAGATCGCTTCTGATTGCATCAACTAACTTGAGGAAGCGGAATATACCGGCAATAAAAGCAGAATAGATTCAGATATTATATCCAAGTCTGAATATTAAAAATCGCTCATACATGTATTTTTATTGATAGAAAAGAGATATGTATGAAAAAATTGCCTGAGGTCTGGTTTAAATTTTTATTTGCTTACAGCCTGAAAGGATAGACCCGCCCGACCCGAGTAGGCCGGACTACGACATCCGAGCCGACGTGTGGTCGCTGGGCATATCTTTAGTCGAGCTGGCCACTGGTGTCTTCCCTTACAGAGACTGTCAGAACGACTTCGAAGTGCTTACGAGGGCAAGTTTCTTCTAAAAAGTGCTGTATTAAACAAAACAAAGTTTGTTTAAAATAAATAATATAATTCAAACTGTTCACTCCTCAGGTGATAGCAGATGACCCTCCGCAGCTGCCAGATACTTCAGATTTCACATCAGAATTCAAGTCATTTGTTTCTCAGTGGTAACACGAAATTATATTTATTCATTCAATATTAGTTATTTATTTTGATAATTGATTTCATTATCTCGAATAAATCGCTTAATAATACACCTAATTTATCAAATTATGTTTATGAAGCTAATAAGATTGATGAACTCTTAGTATTGCAAATAATGAATATGAAATACTTTACATCAAACAATTTTAAATCGGTAAAACTTTCGTACTTAACTGTAATAAAATTATGTTCTTAAGTGTTCCTTCAGTTATTTCTCAGTGGAAACTCAGAAGAATAGTCCTTTCGTTTTAAATTCGATACAGTATCAGGTTCTTTCCTAATAGTTCAGAGTAATACACTTACCAGTACTTTCGATCATAAAATTAATAATAAAACATATTTTCAAAATGCCTTTTCTTATCTGTTCTGCAGCCTAACAAAAAACTACAGACAGCGTCCGAAGTATGTGAAACTTCTAGAGCATCCATTTGTAGTGAGGTCAGCGCGTAATTCTGTGTCAGTGGGCGCATGGTACGCCTCGTTGCCCAACAGCGGGCAAAGCACGCCGAAGGCCGGCTCCAGCCTGTCAGTGAACGTGAGCAACGGCCATGAGGCGCCCGCAACGCCGCAACCCGTGAGGAACTTCGTTACCAGCTCGCAGCATTGGACCCCGGAGCAGGTCACGCCTACACCCGGCAGGTATAAGTCTATAGTGTGTTAACGATGGTAGCATAAAGATGCATTATTTTTAGTCTAACGCCTAATATTAAACAAATATTTTTTTTAGAATAAATCCGATATATTTACGAGAAACATGCATTTGGAAAATCTGACGTGTGTTTGGAGGGTGGGAAGGGGGGAGGGGTTGAGGACAATCTCATTAATTCACATCCGACGGGGAGAGGGGTGTCCGAAAACCTTAAAATCATCTCAAGTAATTAATAGACGCCCCCTTACCGTTGCACAAGCTCTGTCCAGTTTAAAAACAGTGATATGTGAGTGGTCCTAAAATAATTTATTTCCAGGACGTGGTGGGCAAGTACATGCGCAAACGCCGGCGGAAGCAGTTCGCAGCCCACCAGCCTCGAGACGGATTTGTCAAATCACTCCCCCTACCCGAGGCGAAGGTGAGGCCACATATTCGCTTCCGTAGAACGTAATTTTGTTTGAGACGAGACATACCTTTGTGCAACGGAAGCTCTAACAGTATATAGCGAAGAGGGACGTCCGGAATATCTAAACAATAGTAATAGGCAAAAACGCAGGGAGAAAATAAAGCAATACGGTAAAGTACACGCGTTATAAAACAAAGTAACAATTGAATGCAGTACGACAAAGCAACGAGCTGTAGCTACGTCGATGTAGCGTTTCCATACGTACCCGCTGACAATAGTTACACTAAGTGAAGGCCGCGGGGTAGTACCCGTGCCCGTCGCTACAGTGGCCCGTGCCGCAGGTGGAGCGCGGCGCGCGCGTCGCCGCCGCCCGCCGCGCGCCGCGTCTCCGCCGACACGCGCCTTCGCGCCTCGCCGCAGGTACGCCGACCTTTATTTGCACACTCTCCTCTCTTCTAGTGCTCTATCTTACCACCCTTTTGCCTTTCCATGTTTCCATCCTCTCCCTTCCTCATTTCTTTTTGCTTCCCATTTGTGTTAATTTTTTTACATTTATTAAGTATTACTTTTATTTTTGAATTTTCAATGATAATATTATGCATGACAACTTAATTTTAAATATATATTTCACAGGTATATATATAGTTTTTGTTTTTTTTTTCATATTTTCGAATCTGTTTCTGCTCTTCTGACAAATTAAATTTCATTGCAAGAGTGAATGTATGGTGCGAAGACGGCTAAGATGGTTAGATATAGAAAAAAGTGATATTTGTGAATTTCACCTTTTGCAGAGTTCGGGTAATACGAGTCCTATAGTTCTCCAGCGATTTTACCACCAAAGTCAGCAACGTCGTTCGAGAGTAGATCAGCACGCGACACCACGACATAGGAGGTATGTAGTCACTTTATTTTAATATAATAAAATAGAAATGAGGATTCGAAAGTCATCACTCAACAGCTGGGCCGAAGTCATCTTACGAAGTTGACTACAGCTGATGGGAAAGTGGGCGCTTGTAGTCCGGAGGTTCTTGCGAAAGTTCAGGAGTTTTACGGCAAATTATACACTTCTGATTCAGAATCTGTATATGGATTTGAACAAAGGACACTCGGCGTGAGAGACTGAATTCTTAACCGCTAGGCTATCACTGCTTTAAAATATTAAAACATTAAAATTGATTGTCATAAATTTTAGTTTAAGCCGAGAGCACAGTACGGGGCGGTCGCCCGAGCCGCCGCCGAGAACGAGTCGGCAACACGCTATGTTAGGTCACGAAGGTGAGCCAACAATAATGTTGTAAATTTATAACTTTTACAGTAAATTAGTAAAAAAACCTAACATCACCCCTGTAATTCCCGAAGGGGTAGGCAGAACAGTGTAGACAGTACACTCCCACGTTTCACCAGTTACGTTTAAGTCCCATGGAATAGGTGGTGAGCCTATTGCTATACGCCGCGACACAGCTGCACACTCCGAGTGACTAGAAATTTTATATTAGAAATATTCAATAGTACCCGACTCAGGATTTGAACCCAGGACCTCCCGATTGGCAGTCGCGGATGCAACCACCCGACCAACGAGGCAGTTACATGTTATGTTAGTTTAATCATTTTGTGTATTGTTCTAGTTAACGGCAGTATGGAGTTGGAGCCGCCGCCGCTGCACGACCGGTTGCACCCTCCCTCGCCGCTACTACTTAACGATAGGTAAGAAATTTTTACTTTCACAAAGGAAGAAAGCTCTTAGGACAGTGACAGATCGTAGCCTACATCGCAGAGTGGATTAGGCAAAATATCTAATTTCAAATTGGAATGCAGAGTAAACGTTCAGAGTCTTTCAAACCGAAACAACGTTGCGAGAACTGCTGTATAATAGTAAAAATAATATGTTGCGGCTATGTGAATGGCTTTTGTCATGGTGTGACGAGTGTCCCCCGCCGCAGAGTGTCGGAGGGCCGCAGCCAGAGCCTGACGCGCGCGGAGCTGCGCAACGGGCACCGCGCCGCGCCGCGCGACGAGCAGGGTGAGCGCCGCACCCTTGTCCATTCTCTCATTGTTCAAACGGTCACTACTTATTTAATTGGGATGGTGTGATGTCTTATGGGATAGGGGGACATCTTGAAATGTTATAATATTTTTTTATTAAAAGTCAGGAATATAGATGAAGACCATTAGATCTATAAGGTTTGAGATATTCGGCACTCGTTGCTCTCTGCCTAACAATCAAGGGACCTGATGTGATCAACTAATAATAGAAAAAAAAAAATTCGTACATTCACCGTTCAGTTATCATCTATAGAGTAATTTGTTTCGTTCATGTAACAAAGTAAATCTTTCATCATGTTTCAGTTATTAAAACCTGAATTTTGTTTAATTTTTGCTCCCATTTGAGTGAAAATTGTTTTTAAATGGTGAAAAAAACTTGCTATGAAAAGGTATATGTCATCATGAAATCCTCATCATTTCACTATTGAAATTATTATAATCTCTCAGAATGAGAAGGACCGAGACTATAATCTTTATGAGATCTGAAGAATGTTATGGGGAACTCTCTAAATTATACCGAGGTTTAACATACTGTTATCTTTCATTATTATAGCAAGTGATATTTTAATCTTAAAATTAACTTTGGTAGGTCATATATGTATGTATATCAGTATTTGAGCTCCAGATAATGACCAGTCTATTTACTGTTCATCATGGTTTATATATAACTATATAAAAGATAATGATTCACTAATTTAAGACATTGTTGTGAAACAACAACAACAGCAATTGTATTGTGAACTTTCAAAATTACATTATACCTATGACTTTTGTTTTAGGTTTAACTATTGTGGTACGAAATTTTACAGATATATCATTGACAAGTAGTGTACAATTGTTAACTCCATTTTATTATTGTATTATAAATATGAAATCAGAATAAAATTAATCAAAATTGGCTACCAAAAATATTAAATCTTGTCACAATATTTCCATATGTAGTGATATTGAAGAATGAAGTTAGCAAGTCAGCACTGTTCAATGGTATGTTATAGTTACATAATTATTACAACTAACTGATGGCAGCCAGCCTATGACATCGTCAGAGTCATTATATGCAATGTGGTTCACAAAATTAATTGATTGAGAAATGTAATTGAGGATAAGCTGCGCTTGCCACTCTTGCCATTCAAATGCTGTGACGGGAAATGATTGTGTACACTCTGGTTGAAGCTTTCGCGTACTAATTACTGTTGGGAAATATGCAGGGAATCTCCCTTATTTAAATTTCATATGTATAAAGATAAAGAGACTATCCACACAGTTAATTGAAAATCTTTTGATATAAAGTTTAAAACTTGTTTGTAAAAAATTGAGGAAACATTCATATATAAAATTATTCTTATATTATAAACAAACATACAAATACTGGTATTTGTTAATGCTGCAATTCTAGTATTTAATTTCTTTTCTGCAATACTTCGAAATATTAATCTGTCTTTAAACGACAATTTTGTTCTGTCCTAAACCAAAATCTGTTCTAATTCAAAATCAGTCATGAACAGTAAAAGTGACATCAAATGTTTACATGTCCTATCTATATATTATGACTATTCCTCCACAGTTGTATATACTTGTATTATATACATATATAGTAGACATTTGGGATGTTTAGAGATTTGTTTAAATATGTTTTAATGTTGGTGGAGGTTACACTTATTGCAGATAGGCTTTGGCAATTCGCTGGAATCCATATTCTACTGCTAGTCTCACGCTTCTTCCCCCAACGGTAGGAGAAGCCTACATAAACTATGGTCGACATTACACAACAAACATTGTTACAATATTGTCCAGATATGTTCATCATAAGATAATATATATACGCCTGTAGTTACAAAAATATTTCATTTGTTCCATAATATTTCTGAGGCATAGAACTGAGGAATTGACCAGGCTCGATATTACTTCCATCCTGGACTTCGCTTTATAAGTTATCATTGATTTATACATGAATAATTATTCGAAGAAATTCATTCAATTTCCTTGATTCATTCATAGTGACTTGAAGCAATAAAATACATAATTATCATGAGCGTAGTTGTCACACTACTAGATGAATATCGATAATGATAAATGTTGCCAGAATGAATATGTCGTATGAAATAGATGCGGCAAAGTACGCAGCCGCGCACAAGCGCTTGGCAAGGTTCCACTGGCTGCTGGCGTGCGTGCGCGCGCCGCCCGCGCGCCGCCCGCGCCCCGCGCGCGCCCCGCTCGCTTAGTGTAACTACTTTTTACAACAGCTACGATTAGCGTAGTAATATTTAATTAAACTCATATTATGACATCTTTGTCTATAAATCGATTTTATTTTGAATTATTTTCAGTTGTAGCGACAATTATTAGTTTCTCGATAATTACACAATCATTTCCCTCGCCGATAATCATTACCACATTACTTGTATCGCGGTACCCTCCTTCCATTGTGTAAATATAGTAACGGTTTACCCGCGTGCTGTAAATGTAAAGAACTATCGATTGAGTATCGATAAAGTTCGCTCGGTAAATTACATGATTCGTTTCGACTCGCTTCTGCAGTCAGGCTTCAGTAGAGACCGAACTTGAAGTAAGATAGTTTTAGAAAAGAGAACGATTCTAGTCTTACATTGTAAAGTGCCACTAACATTATAGTGCTTAGTCTAAATTCTAAAAGTCTAGAATTTAAATGTTACTATTTGCATTAATGGAGAAGTCTGATTACTTCACGTTGTTGGTCCTAAAGTCCCTGTGAAGTTAACGGGGACTTTCAGGTTATAAGGTAAAACTAGAACTTACTGTATACGTTTAATGTATATGTAAAATATTTAGGTACATGTTACTTTTTAAAATAATTTCGCTACAAATACAGCGACTATCGTGATGTAAACAGACTTATACTATTCTGGTGTACTTTTCAAATCTGTTTAATGTTTTTTAAACCTAGTGTCCATTTGATGTATCTGTTGCGCGCCGGTTGATGCCATTTGATCCTACGTAGAGTTTGAATGTAATGAGGTTTCAATTCTAAGGTCACTTACAGATGAGAAGCGATTTACGCGCGGTTGATAGAGATATCATATTAAGTCGTATTAGGCTACACAAACTTTCATTGTTATTTATTCCGTAGTGTATGTTCTTTTATACGCTTTTAAACATGCTATCTATCATTTTTCAACGTACGTAAACCATCTCGCCTGAGGAAGTTATTTAATCTGAACCTTAACGTCACCTTGCGCTGTTTAATATTTTTAATCTGTATATATATAATATATATACATACATATATAATTGTTATATCAAATGGTACGATCGCTGCAACAAAACCCCTGTGCTTTGCCGCTGTCTCCTCACGCGCCCTACACATCGCCTGCCATCTGTCGCTCTGTCACATGCCTCGCTACACTAAACACGACCCTAACGCCTAGCTAATAACGGCCAGTTCGTGGTACACGCTTCGGGCCTTTTACCTTCTATTTGTATTTGAAAAAATGGTGTTTGGGCAGCTTGTCTTATTCGAGAAGTTTTTGATCTATTGTATTTAAAAAAAATGGTCTTTTATGTATTACTAGTAGATTAACAGTAAAGTGTTAATAAATATTTGTACATACAATGAATTAGAACACGATATTAGTCTAAAATTTTCAGAAATGTCCAAAATTTACTAACAGAAATAATAAAAAAGCGTCTAATAAATTACCTGGGCATATGGTTCCATGCAAATTTGTAGTCAATATCTTGTGTTATAAATAATATGTCGTTATTAAACTTTATTATTCCTTTCAAAATTGATAACCTTTGTAATTGTATATATAAGATAATTACTGTAATAGCTCTATAAAAAGGATTTCGAGCGCAAAGTACAAGGCCATTGGAACAATAAACGCAACAAGCAGTCCAAACGCCGGCAGTCTGTTTGGCCGCTTCGGTAGCAAGGTGTGGGGTGTCAATGTTATCAGTCTCCGTTCATGGTCACGTCGTCATGGCTTCGCCGTTCACCTATCAACAGTAACATTGGCCAGGCATTTGGTATGGCACCGAGGGAGCTCTTTGGTTACTACGCACACGTCATCAGGACGCGGCGCTCTCGTGGAAAGCGTGCTCTATACAGACGGACAGATTAATTTGGACATTGTCATAAGTAACGGGTATATTTTTTGTTGTATATTTATTATGATGGTCTGGAGTAATTTTACAATTGTCATATTAGTTAATTTCGTAGCCTTTTTTCCCGGATCAGTAATCACGGCACAGTAACGCGAACCAATTTTGGTCTACGGTAAAAATCCAACGATGTATCAATTGCAAAGTTTATTTATTTTGTTTATCTAATCTTTTCTAAATATATTAGAAAAAAGCATTTTTGTAATTCAATTGTCAGATTGGGGCAGGCCCAGTTCGATCCGAGTGTTCCCTTATACTTTTTGATATACGTCCAAATTATCTTAGTCTCATCTTTGATTAACGAAAGCACCACGCGTCAACAATCAGTGGCGTGCTGGTTCAAGGTTAAGTATATAAGAATCAAGGAGGTCCCTCGCGAGTGGGCAGCGCCGGGTGTGGTGGGCGCGGTGGGGAGGCGGGCGCGGTGCAGTGACGCTGGTGTGACGTAGGCTGGCTGCACTCGCTGGCCGGGCTGGTGAAGCGCCGGCTCAGCGGGTACGTCAAGTGGCATCACGTTGCAGCTCGCCGCGACCCGAGGCACGCCCATCTCATGCACAACAGGTGAGCGCCGCTCTACTTATATCCTGTATATCATTTGCGGTTCTATATGAAATTACTAAAGATTACCACCCAAAATGCCTAAAGTGCTCATATTAGATATTATCGAAGTAATGATTTTATTGAACTGAGTATTTGTCGTGTGTTCTGCATTGTTTTGGTTATTATCACGTTCAGATGGGGGACGAGTGAAAGTTGGAGCGTGCCGGGCTCCCCGCTGCCGCCGCGCGCGCCGCCCCCGCGCCCCGCCGACTAGCGCGCAGCGGCTCGCGGCCGTGGACTGTGTGCGTTACCTGATGAACCTTGTACAAAATACGTCGACTCGACCTTTCCCCTGGCTACACCCTGTGTATGATTCACTAATATTTAATTATTGTAACTGTTCATGTTGCTACGTCATGATTCACAAAGATCTGTGCGCCACGGCCCGTAACAAAGCGATGTCTGCGCCTGGTTATAATTCGCTGAACAAACTTGGTTGGATTTCATACGCCTTAAAATAATGTCTCAAATAGCTATGTATAATAGATATTATATTTTAAAGATACCTATTTAAAGTTCTCCGTCGACAGTGTTGTCACGCACATGTCGGGAGATTCCCATTAATCAGATTTTTGATTAGTAACTATCGTATAGTAATTTATCGAATTCGTAATATTCACGAAACATTGCTGTTAACGTACATAATGTAATCTTGACGTAATACTGAATGAAACGTGCAAATTTTAGTCTTCTTTATAACGGCGATTAAAGTCTTCCAATCCACACTCGAACCGCGTAACCAACAACTGCCTTAACCCTTTTCACGCGGATGGGAGAATCAAGTTTAGCAGTGGAACGTTAAACTAGCCGTCAATGTAGTTTTAATTAAATTTTTAGCTTTGTGAATCATGCCGCTAGATGACGCGCCTTATTCATTAATGAGCAACATTTATAACACATACGGTTGTCGGCGAGCAATTTGAGCGTATACCTACACGTAACAAGTGTGATGGTAGGATGTGTGACGGTGAAACTAAAGAGTAAACACTATTGCGCTAATTAGGGGCGGCCTATGTCTAGCAGCGGCCTAAGATAGGCTGAAGATGACAGTGATGAATTAAAAAGTAAAGTTGCCTGTCTATTGAATGGTACAACGATTTGTTGGGGTGTACTTACCAGATTATTTTAAAGCAAACTCGAAAACGTCATACAAACTTTTTTTAATAAATCATTATGTAGTATTGAAAGGAGCACTCAAATTGTACGCCGGTGACTCGAATTCGCTAGATTACCTCGATGTGAATTGATATTTCTACGTGTGATAACTTAAATCTCGCTTTGAACATTGTCTTCTTAATACACGTTGTATTTAAGGAAAATGGGAAGACTGTACGAAACTGTAATATATAACTCGTTGCAAAGTATTGAATAATGTTGATAGTGAAGTAACCGTTTTCAAGTTTAGACATTATCCGCTTAGTTTTGTATCATCATTGATTGTGTATATCTTTATATGTAATATAGAGTTCTGGTACGACGTGGGAAGTTAAATTCGTTGTGAAATCGCTTTTGGAAAATATAAAAAGAGTATTATTTGGAAAGTGTACTGCTTGTATGCATTGCGACGGTTTTATAGTCTCATGAAACACGGTTTGACGTCTACTGTCAATCTATAGATACAAATAAATAAAATTGGAGTGTCTGTTTGTTATATTAAAATAACAGCTTTTTACTAAATGCATATGTATGTATACACGGTGCATATACCAAAATAACATTTTTTACTATTTTTGTCTGTCTGTCTGTCCGATTGTTCCGGCTAATCTCTGGAACGGCTTTACCGATTTGGACGGGATTTTAACTGGCAGATAGCTGATTTAATAAGGAGTAACTTAGGCTACTTTCATTTTAGAATTTTGGAATTATAAAATAAAGTAATGTAAAGTAAAGTCCGAGTACTGCGGACAAAGTCGCGGGCACAGCTAGTGTCACATGTAATTTAAAACGAAATTATCTATAACAAAAATCAATTTGGTAATGAGTATATTATTAGGTTTTTTCTTTGTTGGTTGTCATTGGAACGCTGTTTGACGTTTGACCGCGTGTTTGACGTTAACTGCCAATGTTTCGGATAACAAAATGCGACTGTGGCGCCGTCTGTGCAAACGTTTGTGCTTTGATATTAATTATTGTATCGCGTTTTGTAGTGGTCACGTCATAATCAAAAAACTAAAGGAGCTCTATTATCAAACAAAGCTTGCTTCGTAAATATGTACTTTCAAGTTGTAGCATTGCATTAGTATCTATATCGAGAGACAACGCGTGTTGATATTTGTTTTATTGGAAGATTCACTGCCATATTTATTATTTATCTGTAACGAAACACCAGCGATTTGGTCAGTTATCAACACGTGTTTAGATTTGATTGTGTTTTGTAAACGGCACAATTTTTAACGTTTATTATCTCTCACCATTATTCATAGACGCTTGGTTAGAAATGTTATTGGGAAGAAGACATTATTAAAACTTTAATGTTCAATACAAATGAAGAAGAATTTTAACACAAAGAAGATAAATATTTCTTAACAATTAAAAAATTAAATCTACGTTACAAAACGCAGAGTATTAAGCAGGACACTGAATTTTTTAAATGAAGAGGTTTGTAGCATACTTTGTATTATATTAAACGTAGGTGGCAATTCAATATCTATGTAATTCTATTGCTATCTACATTTTGAAATTTGGGTCAATTGAAATACGAATAATACCAAAATTCTGTAATCATTTTGATTATAAGCAGAGCGCTATTTGACAATAAGGTAAAAGAAACCGAAAAGCTTTAATGAAGTGCTTTTTTCTTCGCTTTGACGTGAGCAAATATTTGCATACATTTCGACAATCATCGCCCAAAGTAAGTAATTCACATACAGATTTGCTAACAGAATAATTCGTATTACTCCCAATATATGCCGTAGAACAGTTCGTCATTTGCCTTTACAAGTTGTAAAAGGCCATCTATATTAATAATGGATGTAGCATATCCAAATGGCAATCAGAAATTAAATATTCATAACAAGAAAATTGTGAATATCTAAGAGGAGACCCGCGTTCGATAGTTGAACAATAAAAGGGCCATACATGCTTATCAGTTATACTGACGGCTATTGTTTGTTGTGACATCACATTTCGTGACGTCATTTGACAGCCACCTGACGTCACCGCCGGCTAACGTCATTACCCTCCAGGGATATAACAGCGACATTGCTAAAGAAATATACCTGGTTATAGACGATACCATCGACGCCACCTCGTTGGAAAGTGCGTCTCAAAGTTATTAGTTAGCATGTTTGTCTGTCTGTTCGTCTGCAGTATCGTTTATGTGAATGGATAGTATAATATTGAAATTGTATATAACTTGTATCATATATCGCATAAGTGATAAAACAAACGCAATACTCGCGAGCGAGGTGGCATTCTTTTATACCGTAACACACGTGTAATATATGAAAACCTTAGATAGCAGTGAACGGAAGAAGATACATCCGATTCTTTACTATATGGCTTAGTATTCGGGTATGCACACAATTACAGGTTCAGTTATGATTAGTTTGGTATAAACTAACCGGTTTTCAATGTATTGCCTACATCAGGCATATGAAACAAGTATTTAACAGTATAGGACTCAGAATAAATCGTGCACTGACATACAATACTTTGTCGTTAAGTCGTATTGTATCGTTTTCCTTTCGGTGTAATCTAAGGGTGCGGTTGGGTTTTGTAAACATTTAGTCATAAATTGAGTATTGACCGCTTATATATTTTTTTTATAAATTAAGATTACATTATTTTGTACGTAGGTATTTGTATATTTAACATTTTCGCGTTCTACCAAATGTGTACAGTTCGATATGTTCTCACGTTTTCTTTCATTGTACATATTATTTTAATAATATCGCGTGAATGTGCCTGTGTGGATGTCTGTCTGCAAGCGCAGTTCTAATGGTTTTCTAATGAGAAAGTCTTCTGTTTTCGTTCCACACAGTATTTCTCACTGTCGTTTCCCGCTTAATAATGTAAGAAATGAGTGCATGAAGGTGAGGTGTAACTTTTTTCATAAATAATATAACAATTGAAGACGTTCTGTCACAACCATTCACGTGTTTTCGTTTTCCAAAATTGCGAATTAAAAGAATATTAATTAAAAAAAAGTTACAAGAAGAGTGAATGGGCACTTTCTAGGTGAGCGTGCTATATCCTAGGCTGCAACTCGCTTTCCATCAGGTGGGATTGCAGCCTCACGCGAGCCTATTTCTACGTAAAAAAAAAACAAAAAAAAGCGTCAAACATGTCTTAAAACAAAGATGACCATTGTTTAAAAAGTTACATTCAAGAGGCGTACAACCACTGAAATGTATTAATTGGCAAGATAGTAACACAGCACCTTCGTTAACTCATGTCTTCAGTTGTGTAACAAAAGGCTTCGTGCTAAATACTTCAAACATACTGTGTACTGTAAATTTACGACACGCACGTGTATATATATATGTTCGTGTGTGTGTGTGTGTGCATGCGTCTGTATGTGTGCGTCTGTGTGTGTGTGTGTACCTGTATGTATATATATACAATACAATTAGTAGGCTTATTTAATTTCTTGTGCTACTTTGTCATTATTGTTGCCTGTTTATAAATTAATTCCCCCTTTGGAAGTCCCAATTGTGTTAACTAATAATTATATATGGGAAGACTATATTATGTTATAATTCACACCTAAGGATAGCAATGGAGCTTGTTAACTACCCTGTTCTGGACCAGACAGTAAGTTGGGTAAATTTCAGAGCTAGATAGATGAATTATCGTTGTGTGTTATAACTTACGGGTTTTTTTTTAACTGACTTACGGTTCAGACCAGTGTCTTTAACAAGAGACGAGAACGCGCGTGCCCGTTTTGCTTATGAACGATTGTACCTTCTGTCAGTTGCTTACAATCCAGTGTGCGTCGAGTACAGTAATAACAAATGTTGTGATTATGGAAATGTTGAGAGAATTGTATAAATAGCTAGAGGAGTTCTTTTAATGAACAATATAGCTAGTTGTTTATTGTTCGTGGTTTTCGCGCCGCGAGACGCGCGCCGGACGCCGGGCCGCCGGTTCTACCTTCGTCTGTTGGGATCACTGACTGCGTGGTGTTTTAGTGAGTTTCCTACCCAACCCCGACCTGTGCACGTAGCATCTCTTAAACGCAACAGTTACATTAGGAACCTTCGTGTGCTTTTGTAGGAACGATATGTACAATTGTAAATAGCGGTTAGTTTTAGCGGATTGTACAATTTGTTAGTAATGATCAAGTTTTTGTTCCTATTAGATCGACGTGTGTCATGTCTTTTATTATTTGAACGAAGTATAAACTGAGTGTTTGCACTGAGATAAAATAGTTTACCCGCACCCCCTTTCCTCTGCTGCAAAGGCTTCAATTCCGTGCCTTAAGAAAATCGATGCTACCATTAGATCCCATATCTCTAAATTTGATAGTTGTCGTTTCTTAAAAAATATGGTTTTGCAATGCGTTAATGTCATCCGGATGTTTTTTATTTATTATTTTTATTATCTTTATCATTTCAGGAATGAGTTGACCAACAGATTTATGTAGGTAATCGTAAGTTAATCAAACGCGTTAAATTTCCCCAAAATGGTGGCACTATATTAGTCCTGAAATGTTGCCAGTATCTTCGATGACGTACGTCATTAGATTGTATCGGTATGTTTATCAAAATTATACGTTTATTATGATGTAATTTTCCCAAGTAAAAGTTAAACGGGGGGGGGGGGGTCCGTGACCTCCTCTTGAGCCAGGCAAGTAAATTGTAAAAAGTTGACTCCGAATCTTTGTTACCTTTGTGTCTTAGTTTACAAACAATGTAATGGTATGTACATGAAGATTTCTATGATTCAATGTTTATAACTTGTATTTTATAAATTGAAAAAAAGAGTGTAATAAAGTATGAAACACGGGGTAAATTATTAGGAAGTGGGCTGGACCGGTGGATCCCCGCATAGTTAGCAGCGCCCCCTAGTCCGCACGCCGAACGACGTGCAATCACCTTAGATTAAGATGCGACTATTTAAACAAAATCTATTTAAACAACGATTCATTTTTGTAATTTTTATTGCAATAATTATATTTTAATGTGTATTGTAATAAATGCGGATCAAATTTTATGTGATTTTTTTAATATTTCCCCTTAGTAATGACTGAATATAAATGAATACTACGTGATATTTATTAATGATTTACACATTTTTTTTATCATACTATGAGTATCATAAACTATTTTTATGAGATTGCTAAATACATATATCTTGCAATTTTTCTGATATTATTTATTACATATTCCGGTGTTAAGTGGTTTATGTATTGGTATTGGTAAACGACTAGCGGCACAGCGGAAACCTACAGATAATCGCAAGAAAAAGTGCCCTACAAACTGTTCTTGCATTGTCTTCCAAAATGTATTTGTAGTCTTTCTTACGGCAATCAACAACAGTGCATTGTATCAATTATATTAACTAGTCAGTTAAAATATAGTAATTAGGTATATTCCATTGAACAGTATTATAAAAAATTTGGCTTTTAAAAATTCCTATAAACTTTGCTCAGCGCCGACTGTGGCGTCACTTGTCTATGGATCATTTCTCAAATGTGCAGCTTCAAAGATTAAAAATACACGATGATTTATTAGAGGCATCATATATGAGTATCACGCTATGTGTGTACAAACGGGTTAAAACTAAATTACTCAGTATAACGTTAATTTGAAAGAGATAAAAAATAAAAAGAAACCAATTAAAATAAAATAGCTTTAATATTCATTTGTACAATAATATATTTGTGTCTAACGAACAACTATATAGGTAGGTATGTAATAAAGAATATGAGAGTGAAGTAACAGAAACAAAACGTTTGTGGAAATATATAAGTATAAATATTATTTTTCTACTAGAAGCCGTTTCTTTTCGATGTACCTACTGAAAGCGAGCGCAGTGCATGAAATTAGCAGATGAGCCAGAGTAGCACCTATTTACGCCGAAGCGAAACTCTTAGCCCTTTGACGCCCTAAACAGGTGTTCCAAAAGCTTCTAAAATACCTCATTAAAATTGAAATTGCTCACGATTTCTGCTGCAATTGGCGTTATTATGTTACATGAACCCTGAGCCCTCTCTGCTTAAGGTCGGATGTAGTGGAAAAGCTTTTCTAAGCAGCCAGTGATGAACAGTTGAAATAAGCGATATCTAACATCGATTTCAAATAATCGTGAAAGTATAATAAGTGGATATATTATACATTCACAAATTTTTGTTACTATGCTCTTTTAAATCCTGCTATAAATTTACCGGTAAAATTATAAGTATCGTTATAAAACATTTCCAATCTGATAACATTATGTCACATTATTTTTTCACACACTGCAAAAATTATATAACTGTATATTTAAATATGCCATGTACAAAAACTATTTTAACACAGAACTATAATAACACTACAATAAATATACTCTCTTTGGTATACACAATACAGCTGTCGATTGTTATTAACTCATTATTTAAATAATAAACTCTAATCTATTAGAGGTATACCTATACACAATTATTTTATTACGAATTTACTGCAATGATTATAAATCAGGAATTATTGTTCCGAAAGAGTGCGTAAATAAACAATAGGTGCGACAATGTCAATTAAATAAAATCACTTTAGAATAATCATCTGTGAAGCTGTCAATTTTGATGCGAATTATTAACGAAACGATTCACTCACACGCTCACTGTGTGAACGCATTAGTGATGTACGAAGTAATTTTTGTAACAACCGCGAATGTGAATGCGAATATTCAGTTTTAGTTCAAATTTGGAGCCAATTGTCAATAAATCAAAACTGATAAAAATTTCATAGTAGAATTTGTTTTTGTTTGTTTACATTCCATTATGTATTTTGTGATATAAGTTCTAATGAAAATTTTATTGTTAAGCATCAGTACCCAAATTTAAATAAATAAATAATATCAAACGATGAAGTGAAGACTGATATTGTGATAGCGAGGTTAAGTCACTTTTTCTTCCATTAAAAAACATAAGAAATTAATGGATTTTGATTTTCTTAACCTGTTATTACCTTGAAATTGTTTTTTTTTCTGATATTCATATCCGCAAAACATTCGCAGAAATTTTGCCAATGCGAATATTCGTTACATCACTAGAATGCACCTTTTTAAGGAGTAAGCAGTTGTATATAAAACTGCGAGAACACATATACTTATATTTTGATACTAAATAAAATAGAAGAGAACAAGATTGTATATGCGTCATTAGTACGAGTAAATACTGAATAAAACTAATTGTATGCTGTGAGTTACATTTGACATGATTAATATAATGTTTAAACAGTGCTTAAAACGAGGGGTAATCATAAAACGACTAAAATTTAAAATATCAATACATTTTGTAAGACATGATTAAAACTACGCTAACAATTACGGGTATTACATAAATAATGAATAATGATATATTTATAACCAGAGAGTTATTTCTGGAATCCTCGAATAAAGGCTTCTTGAAATAAACATCTTATTTTTTGAAAGGTATTTTATACTCCTCAATACCTTGTAGTGAGATAAACTAGGTTGGGGGATCCAACCATTGATTTGATGTTACGTAAAACATGAGATATTGCCAATAATGAAAAACATCGATTATTGCTTTGTCGTCATTACGATACGATTTTATAATATCGTAATATTTACCACTGTGTACGCAGCTCCCTCTCCCCGACTCTCTCTCTTGTTTAATCGATTTAAGGAACACATTGCTCTAACCGTGGCAAGGTAAGCAAGATTTAACCACTAAGTTTAGCTATGGTAACTAAAATAAATAAATTTAATGTTCTACAATCCTTCAACAACCAGTGTTGGTAGACAACGATTTTAAATTTTTTTCAATGTACCTCTACGTTTCAATGGATCAGAAAATATTTGACTAGCAATACATTTCAGTCATCGATCTGATGTTGCTGATGATCTCATCGTTTCTCATACGTATTACGTTTACTAATGAATTAAACTTTAAAATTAATACTTAACAATAGAATTGAATAAATTCATACATTAACTCTGCGATGTGAAAAGACTTCATGGCAATGTGAAATAACGTTTACAAATAAACACCAATCTGTTCGCTTGTGGAAAATGTTACTCAAAACGTGATATTATCATTATTATTATTATTATTCTATAAATTATTTATGATAATTATCGTTAACCAGTTAAACGTCGATCCTATTACATATATTTCTATTGTTGATTACCTTCCTGTTACTGTTATGACGCTGATAGAGTTGAACAATGTTATCATATAAGTGCACAGGGAATATCATACAGTAACACATTGAAAAATAAAATGCTCACTAACATCACTCAAATTTCCACTTATTAGCAAAACAATAACCTATCACTTACAATTCTAACAGAAGATACTTCAATCCGTCACAAAATAATCTTACAGTTAAAATATAATCCTTACAGCAACACACAATGTTAGTAGGTACGGTTTTTGTGTGTGTGTTTGTGTGTACATAAAAATAATATGGCATTACAATAATTACACGATAAAAAATTTCACAAACCTTTCCAAACGAGGCTAAATCACAATCCTCAAACGAATCGAGAGCAGTAAGTACTGGAGCCCTGGGATGTATCATAAGTTCACCTACGCCTAAATTTCAAATGACTAGTCACGGTTTACACTGATTTCAACCGAATGAACGCCACTCTAACTGTATTTCTACTAACTCGTGCGAGCCTGTTGTCTCCTATGTACGATCTGCAGTCAAAATGGTGTATGTTGGAGAAAGATAAAGATTATTACCGCTATGAACTCCATTTCATGACAAGATGTGATACACTCATTTCTTTAGCAAATACGGGTATGTATGTGTCTTCGGGAGTCAGAGGGATTTAGTTAGGTCTCAGACAGCATGGTGGAATTTTTTTTATAGATTTTCCAGAGCAAAAATATTATTTACACCTGACTAAAGTTCGTAGGACGACGATGCGGTCTTTGTAAATGTTATGTTATATAATTAAAAAGGAAAGGACACGACTGGAATGGGGGTGAATGAAATGACGAATAGAACGGGAACGAATGAAATAAATAGGCCAATCTTACTCGAGCGTAGGACGTCGGCGTACAAAACTTTAATTAACATAGTTTGGCTACGTATAATACAATATGTCCGTCAAAGTCTACTACTAAACACGAACATCTTTCACTAACAACATACAGTGCCTGTCTAGAGCATCTGGTAAGCACTAAAACTAAGTATATACCGTTATTTATATTTTCACTAATATCTATTCGCCGCTTAAGTTCTGTTAACTTGGCGGCTTTAATGAGGCGTATCTCAACGTGGCAATCATTCGGTGAATTTCTACTATACATTTACAAACGTGTAAGTCGTTTTCATTGCTGTATTTATCAGTACAACATGTTATATCTGATACTTAGTTGCAGCTGAGCCATCATGGTCCTTAGTGGCTTTCAACGAGACTAACACATGAGTGAACCCAGGCATTGTGTTTGAGATTATTTACGCAATGTGTGAATAAAACCTATCAACTATGCTACCTTCACAGACCACGATCTTAAACAATAAGTTCTTTACTTAATTTTATAGTCTTCTCAAATGCTTAGCATTTCAAGCGACTAAAATAAATTACATTACTGAACTACGAGTGAAGGTGACTTCTTCGGCCATGTACATATATTTAATATAAATTTTATAATTATTTATAAATAGAGAAGTGTGTATTTTTTTCTATTCCGTTTTTTTATAAGTAATCCATCCTATCATAAAATTCCATTGAGTGAAAGCACTTGTCGATTTTAAAATACACTCCTTGTCTATGGTCTAATAATATTTTACAATTCCAACAGTTTTCAGAACGGCCAGTGACTAGATGCTTAAATGAAGTAAAACTCATTACCAGACTGAAACAGATTATCTAAGTGTTTTTTCAACTTCCTGATAAGGTTACAAGTCATGACTCTTATGTTATAGCAGAGAGCTGAAATATTCAATGTAATATGTAATATATAAATTAAATTAAAAAAAAAATCTTATCAGCTTATGAGCTTCATAATGTATCTTAATTTACTGGATTAAATATGATGCGGGCCACTGGCCAGAGGAATAAATCGCAAATGTTGAACTTAGACTAAAGCTATCCGACCTTATCAAAATTTCTCTATGGTTGACTAATAAGGAAGGTATTTGGATAATAACTCTGCTGTTCCCAATATTACTCTCTCTGGATTTGTATAAATATTATTAGCCATATATCAGTCACTACTAGCCTCATAGTCACAACTTAGACCTTATTTCCAAGACATAGGTGTCAGAATCCTTAGTGCGGCCTGCTGCCCTTGCCGGCTCGCTGCGGGCTGCCCGGCACGGACGACGACAGGCCCGGGTACTCCAGCGCCGCGGGTGTGTCCTGGGGGCTCTTCTTCAGGTAGTCCGATATGTGCTGAACTATCAAGTCGATGGCAACTGTAAAGAAAAAAAAAACCACTTTCATAAAAGGAACGTGACCTCAATAAGTGAACTGAAAATCGAAGAACAGAAAAACAAAAAACAAATGCTTTAATTTGCGGAGTCAATAAATAGTAATTATTAAACAATGCAACATCACACACAGCCGTCAGATGCCACAGTAGATACAGCGTGTGTTATGGTGACTAGACGGCACATAAACTATAGATAAATTTGTGTATGTTTACATAGATAACTTTTTTACACTCAGCCATAAAAAGAACACGTGAATAATTATACATTTTTCTTAATTTGCTAGCGAGTAGGCTCGAGGCCTCAAAAGAGACGACCCGCTAAAAAACGAAATTCTCGCCTTTGTCCCGAACCACCTCATTAAAAATATCAATTTGTTATGAAATTTCATAATATTGGTCTGTAATTAAAATTGTTGGGACAATAATTGGCTAAGGTATTTGTGTCTCTCACTACTTCCTTGTGCCCATAGCGCACGTTCAATTTTTGAATAATCGACGATAATACCTATTCATGGCCAACGTATTTTGGAGCCGAATTTGAAAATAATGAATAAACATAAATTGACACTACTGGTTCCATTTCATATTATTCTTAGTATGTATATTATTCTAAAAGCTAAATCCAGATATGAGACTCTTTTAATAAAAATAAAACTGTGGCTTCCTAATACTTCGTGTTTTCATTTTAGGGAATTAATGGCATCAGATCCGAAATTAATTGTATGCCGAATCCATGCCACAGTAACCAGACAACTGACGAACAAACAAGAATACATGTATGTTTCAAAAAAACTTATCCAGATAAATTAACACTGATACAGAACAAACATTTGGACTGATAAAGCAAATATTTTTTCTGGGTGGGAATTAAACCCACTACTTTCAGCTCCACAATAAACTCACTGACCACTGGACTAGTAGGTCAGTTAAATAAAAATGAAATGAAACGAACGAGAGGTTGCAAACCGGTTTATTGTAGAAACGCTTAAACAATGTCACTTACGATATAATAACAAGAATCAACACAATTTCAAATTTGTGCAAATCATTATTTAAAAAACGTTCGCATTCGTATACAAGACACATATTTTTCAAAACCTTTTGGATATAATCTAGACTCGACAAACGTAAGATAACCGTCACAACAAATCTGAAATCATTTAAATGTATTGTTATATTGTACCGATGTTTGCTTTGACGTTGTTTTGTTCTAATATCTAGCCAATTTTATTGCAACGTTTGCTGAGTCTAACTCCTGTAGGTCTCAGTTTTACTGTAAAAATTGATTCCGATGTTGAAATTGTTGGGCAGAACCTAAAGTGAACATGTTTCCATACTTTATGACGACATAATCTTAAAAGTTACAACTTGAAATGTACAAGCGTTGCTTAAAAATAAACTAAATATTATACTAACTTTCTAAAATATTTTCATAATGGTGTTGACAGCTTAAATATAATTATTATCAAAGATTATATATTGTGTAGCCGAGTTAGACAAAAAGGGTTTGAAACATTGCAAATTGGTGTAAGAGGCTTATTAAACTAACAAGACATTGGTAATTTTAAGTATTCATTGAAAACTGTCAATTCTTATTGAAATTTTTCTATCCGTAATGTCAAAACCTATGTTTTCGTCAGCTAAGTTACAAGCTTAATATCGCATATCTCTTGTCCATCTTTTTCTTTTTTATTAAATAAATAAGTGTAATATTACAATAATAATAATTTTGTTTGAGTATTTGTAGAAAAACCGCCTAAATCAAAAGATAAATGTTTGTAATTGACAAAATTATAATTAAGTCTAACAATTAAATATTTAATACAATGCATCTGTTCAATTTCTTGTTCATAGATCAAGTCAGCCCCTAAACATAAGGGCAAATTTGACATTTTTACAGTAGAACAAAAAAATCGAGTTTCGTCAGTTTTAAAAGGAAATTTTACAAAATGTTGAAATTCCGACTCGTTCAAAGGAAAATACGCTTCGACATTGCATTATATTAAAGTGATGGCAACACTACGTTACTCTAATAACATTAATAATTATATTTTAACACCTATGATATATTTTTTCTAACGATATAATTTTTTAATTTTTTTATTTTTATTGCATTTTTTAACCATTTTTCTATCACATATAAGTTATTGGAATTCGGTTGGAGATCAGTGTGGCAATCATATGTACGATATAATGTTTTTTGATGTAATTTTATTGCCGTATGATCGCTTTTTATTTGTCGATATTTATTTTTAATAAAGTAATGATTCAAATTATTTTACACACATTGGATACACTAAAAATGGAAATAATATTCATTAGAGGTATTAATGTATTATGCACGAAAATAAAGGAATAATAAAAATGGCGTCAATGACAAAATACTTCACTCACTGGTACAGACAATGTAAATGCTTCATTGAACACATTAAACTACTTGTTGACTTTCATATTGTGCGAGAAAATACTGCTAAAGATCAGTTAAATTAAAACTGTTAATATAATAAAAAAAAACTAGTCTATGACCTTTACCATTCTAAAAGGAAACCTGTTTCAAATATTAAAACAATAAAAGTGGTTCATGATGAATTACTCCTGAAGAAAATCAATAGAATAATTGTTTCTTGGGCATATTAATAATCACAATAAAATTTATCTGTAAGACACTGGTATCACTATTAGGATTCCAATCTATTGATTGCATATATGTATTATGTAAAATATAATTTGACAGTCGAACATGAATGTTTATCTATTCTATATTATATAATATCTAATATTCAGCATCACTTTTATTATTCCTATCGTCAAAAATTGAACTGTTATACCTGTTACCCATATTTCATTTACATATTGTCCAGTATTGTGTCTGTGTTACACTGACCATATTGAAGACTGGTTACAGTCGCATTTTACATTAATATTGAACACTGTTCCCTTACACTACACACATGTAGATATCAGCCTTATATATACTTAGATAACATTTACCTTAGCCTAGTTAATACATACAATCAGTACATAAATATAAAGATTATAGATTGGAGGCATTACAAGCATGCATACGTGAGTTCCAAAAACATCAGTCTACATTCATATATTTGGGCTTTGTGAAGGATAGGAGTATGGATGGAGACACATTTGGTTTTATGTCACCATTGGTTTGAATGGGCATATCACCCTAGATTTGAACTAAGCAATCAAAATGTATAGATATATTTTTTCTTAATAAAGTGTCAGGTTGTCTTGCTTGAAAAAGAAACTATTGATTTAGTTTGCCTTCAGTACAGTAGCAACATACTATTTTAAATGCGAGATTTGTTACACTTCTTTAGAAATAATTTCCATATCTGTATGCTACATTGACACAAGCGCATCTATCAGATTGTCAGTCTTTGATATAAATGGAAAAATAATAATAAAGTATCATATGTTTACAATACATCATTGCAGTAATATATATTATCTATGTATAGCTTTACATATACTGTAAGCTCTCTTTTTATGTAGATTATTTTTATGCGATTTGGAAGCTGTGCAGTTTGTTTGTATTTCATCCAAAAATTTTTTGGACAAACATATATATAGGCTTGTTTACTATCAGTGGAAGGGGAGGGGGGAAACTATAGCGGTTGGGGTACCCACTAGAATACTAGATATTATAATATTCTTATAAATTGTTTGTAGTTATTGTCACTCACGTACGTATTAAAACTTAAAGAGATGTATGCACACTACAGTTTCATAAATAACTGCTGTCACACAACATCTTTGATTAGATCTTAAAATTTAACCAGCATTTACATATTGGATAAAAGCTGTATAACTGGATAATATAACAAATAGTATACATGTTACTAACAACAGTTACATTTGTGATTATTGTGTGTGTATCCCTCAGGATATTCACACCATGAAGTCAGTATAAGACACGAGTGGATGACGGCGACATGTAACAATTTTTTTTTACTTTATGAGACAAATGAAAGCGTCATGCCTTCGCACGTGTATTTTACTTTCAAAGTTACTTGAAACACACCTAGAAATGGAAATAGTCATCAAACGAAAAGGCCTATTTCTGTTAATTTACAAATTATAACATACCATCTTCATCTACCCATATCTTCATTATGTAATGTTTGAGGCACAGTGTACCCTTGGTACCTCCACACGACACTGATCTGTGACCACTGATCATGCTATGGAAAGTCAATTGCATTCCCTGATTGGTTGAATGTAAGCCTGTGGTGACGCTATTTTTACTGCTTAAATTTTATTACCTTATATGGGAATTTTTACAGCTATGCTGATTTCATGTTATACCTTATGTTTATAATTATTTTCTATATTTACCATAATATTTCCAATTAGAACACCTAGAACTGCAAGAATTAAAGCAGTTTAGCTCATTTCGAAGATTATGGTCTTATTCTGTAATATATACAAATGGCCTGACTGTATTCAACCACTGTGACTACAGAATATTTACATAGTCGTTTACAGTCCATGGTGATTTAGACTTGGTTTTCAAAAATAAATTATTCCAGAATACGAAGTCAAGAATGCAGTAACGATATCCATGGGCGTCTTCAGGGTTATTTCCAGGGGGTGCATCGGGGGTGGTGAGCCCATTGCCATACACCGGGCACAGATCCAGACTCCGAGGGACAACTAGAAACTCTAAATAAAAAAAATCTAATAGTACCCGACCCGGGATTTAAACCTAGTGTCTCAAGATCAGCAGTCGCGCTTGCAACCATTGGACCAACGAGGTAGTCAAGTAGATATATAAAATTAGACATGTATGTTATGTTCATTATTTTCAATTTAAGTAGCGCAGTTATTTAAATAAAATTTAATTCAAAAGGTCACTTATCGACATTTCTTAACATTTACTTTCATGACCGGTAAGTGTAAGTGCACCCCCTGCCGCCTGCCGGCGCCTACAACTGTCTTATTTTAATTGGAATCCACATCGAGATTTTTGAAACAAGCTCAGCACAGATCAGAGGCCACAAATGACTAAGGACTATCGGCTCAGCGTGTCCTCTGAGCTGCCCGACATCCTGCGCCCGTTCCCCTCATCCACCTCCAAGTGCCCGTTGCAACCGTTCACCATCTTGACGGGCCGCTTCTTGTACATAATATCCCATATATGATGTACGATTAGGTCTATAGCCACTGCAACAACGAGAAACGTACTTTACGCAACGCTATACACGGTTCAAAATGGTGTAGCAGCTACTCAAGAGCATAGCCGCTGCAAAAAGTGCCGCTTTTTTTTAATTATTAATTTTTTTTTAATTGTGCAGAATTAATTGTTGCAAGTTGCGCTCTCATTGCAGTGGCTATGACCTTGGCTGAATAATACTTACCTTGATTTTTAAGATATTTATTGTTAACATATTCACGGTATTTTAATGTATTGCGTTCAACGAATAGACGAAAAAATCAATTATAGTAAATAGTATATAATATATTTCTGAAGTAAGCCGCGTGTACAATGTATTCAAAATAGCGTATGACTATACTTCGAAGGAAGCTCAGATAACAATGTCACTTAAATGTCGATTAAAATATTCAAAAAATGATGGATAAATTAATTTTATTATTACTATTAATAGTGATCGTTGAAACATAAACTGTGCCGAAGGACTTGATACTACAACTTCACATACTGCCTAGAAAGAACTTGTACAAAATAAAAAGATAATGTGTTATTTAAAAAAAAAATATCTTACCTAAATTGTCGGCGCCTCGGGGAATGATGACGTCAGCAAACTTTTTGGTCTGTAGTACAAAAAATAAATGTAATTTAGTATTTTTAATTAAAGGCTCTTAAAGATTATAACATTTACGATGATGAAGTAAAGTAAGAAATATAAAGAAAAAAATATTTATCACATTCTCTGTTAATAATTGTTCTGTTATCCACAGAATGCAAAATAATCTTTTAGTATTTGTTTGTTAGTTTAAAGAGGCGTATCATTAAATAACTAATGCGTCGGTTACATGCTTCGGAATTGTCAATTAAACCTACAATGATGTGAAGAATTGGTCCGTAATGCTAGTAATTGTTTTGATATACATAATTATATGTAATGTATATTTACAACATTATACTCTAAATTAGAAAAATCCTATAGTCACCGCCAAGGGATTTGAACCCAGGACCTCCCGATCGGCAGTCGCGCTTGCAACCGCTCGATCA
>DWME01001211.1:0-26214 GCA_018244795.1 Parelbella ahira ahira
TGTAATAAAATATAATATTCACTTTCGCACGTACCTACCATACGTCTACATGTCGTTATAACATATATCTAACTGCTATGTACGAGTACATTCTGCTAAGCCGTACATAGCTAGTGTCTCAGATTGTAGTCGTAATTCTTGTCATTCTTGAGAAGACGTTGATGTTGCTATTGAGCACGATGACGATGAGGGTTAATGACGATAAAAGTTATAATAGATTCGTTACAATGAACGAAGAATGAATGATGATTTGTAACGATGACATTTGTCGCTCCTTGCCTTCCCGTGCCAACCCCGTAAGGCACTTGGCGTTAAAATATACATATATGTATGTTGAAATGCACATCTTATGCAGATTTGCGCTATAAAAAAGGAATACAACATTTGTTTTACTAAATACAGAAAACATTAAAACATATTTATGGTAGTCGATAACACAATTTTATGAGCATACTAATGTACTATCGCTGAAGCAATTAGCGGAGTCGGTAACCGATTATTCAAACGATACGCCGCAGAGTTGGGGGTTACGACTGTATTGTTGTGATTTACGTTTGCAACTTCGAGACACGTGT
Organism: Parelbella ahira ahira; assembly: GCA_018244795.1. Taxonomy (NCBI): domain Eukaryota; kingdom Metazoa; phylum Arthropoda; class Insecta; order Lepidoptera; family Hesperiidae; genus Parelbella; species Parelbella ahira. The sequence continues at coordinate 576 of DWME01001211.1, forward strand.
GTCTTATTGATTCAAATTGTGACCAGATTACTGAAATTCTGCACAACAAAGATTAACTCCGAAAGTTCAGTTGGTCCCAACTATAACGTTACATGGTAAACGTTTTATTGGGGCGATAGTCCAAATGCCAATCCAAGTTTGTTTACGAATTTCCTTAAATTTTGCGTCTTCGATTTCATGTTTGCATATATAAATTAATATTTTGAAATAGCACTGGCTATCAGATATGTAGGTTTGCGTTGTTTTTCGGGAAAATAAAGAATTCATGGCGTTTTTTCAAATTTCACGTAACGAAAAAATAGAAAGGTTGTAGGTACAAGAACAAAGGTTGAATATGTATTGTACACAAGTAGTCGTGTAGTATTTGAAGATGTTCTGTAAATAGGACTGTTCCTATCTCTGTCCTAGGCCATAAAATCGAAATTGAGTTTCAGTCAGTCGCGTCGTTTTTAAAAACGATTCCTTTCACGCTTTTCTATGTCATGATTACCATGGCTTAATAAGATCGTAAGACGCCATTTATTTTGCCTTCTAATTAAAATACAGCAAAAAGTAAAATGCTCAATAAACTATTAAATCTCATTAGAGACATCTAGCTAACGTAAATATGTTCATCGATTAAATGATTACCTACTGGGAATTAAATTTGGGACTTTTCGCATAATAGACTCATACTACAGTCAGATTTTATCTAAAGCAGAGTTCGTTACACTTTGTGTCCAAGGTACGAGGCGTAAAATAACGTTCTAAAAGCGAACTCTTATCTAACCAGCGCCGAACCTAAGGGCGCGGCTTTTAAGTATTAGTTAAGGCTGTTGTACACTATTTCTTATCCCCTCAAACAATAGTGAACATGACAATGTGAACAATAATATACGATCCGAGCCACAGAGCCAGATTACCAGCCAACATATGGAGAAAAATAAGTAATTTACTCATTAAAGTGTGTCGGACAATTCGATCAAATAAGTTTCATCCTGTTTAGTATATTAAAGACATAAATTTGCGTGTTTCCTACTAAAATCTTTTATCGTACTAGCAGTTGGTGCCACCATATTGCACGCTTCTTCGTGCTTTGAACGAATAACGAATAAAGACATCCGTACAGGCTTGGGGCATAGATATCATATGCCAATTTGGCGCTAATGACAATACAGGTAACCCAAAAAAACTTATTTATTGTTTTTTTATTGTACAATATGGGTAGAAATAGGGATTTGGTTAAAGTAACAGAATTAAATCCTTCATATTAATACCACTAATTATCATACAATAATAAAATCATATTAATTGAACCAGTCGAGTCTAATATGATCCAAGACCAATGGATAAGAAATGAATTTTGCTTAGACGTACTCTAACAACTAAATGCTTTTCTATAACTTAATTATAACTGGTTATTATTGTTAGTAATGTATCACAGAAGAAGAATGAAGTATGGAAGAGAGTGATGAATGTGTCAGACGCGGAAGGTATGTAAAGATATATAAGAAAATTGGCACCCGATGCTCTCTGCCTACTTCGTAGGCCATTTGGGGTTTGGATACATATAATTAAAAGAAATTTACAATATATTGTAGATATTTATAATTATAAAAGGGGTAAGCAAAGCAGCTACTAACAGCCGACTATACGCTTTGCGTAACGTTTGGAGTGAAACCATTAGTATGATAGATTGTGCGGAGATGTTTGATTTCAGTAACTGAGAGTGATAAATGGTATCAGCCACCATTTTTAAACACTGCAATGAATAATGGACAGCTTTATTTCCCTTCAAATAATAACGAATACAATTTTAATCTCCATAAGCTCTCACGCGTTATGATTGTATAAGAAATATGTTTGTTGGTCTATGAACAGAAATGCATAAATATTTTTGTGTATTCGTACATTGGATCAATTTAGTATTTAACCTTACGTGTTAAATTATATAGGTATTACGGGCTTTTTTTAAAATTCAGGTGTGTTTATAGAAGTAATATTAAATAATTATTTTACTGAAAACGGTTACTAATGAGACTGCTTTAAATTGATATATCTATATATGTATGTATCTGCAAAGTTAGTTTAGTCAAATCATTCTATCCTACCCACTTACCACAACCTCGATCACTTGACATTCAGTTAAATCAGTTCGAGTCCTGTTTAAACACACCTCTTCGATAACATTCACGTCGGTCGCTTTTCACGATTGATAGAAATGTGTTTGCCCATAAAATCCACCTTAGATTCGTAGAATCGTGGGTAGTAAATTGAGAATCGCAGAGCATAGCTTGTCCTACGGCCTACACTGATGCACGTTGCTAGTCAGGGCATTTAGAGGTACCTAGGCAGGCTACGCTATACCACGATTACCAGGCCATAATTTAATTTTTCGCTACGCATAGCCAAACCTGTGCAGTATTATGCCAACTGACTCCAAACGACGCTTTAAGAATTCGGTTCAAGGAAAAGTTTGATAATTTCCTGAGTTCCGTCAGAAAGGAAGTAGCGGAGCTCGTAGTAGCCCAAGGAATTATCTTGTGAAAAATATCTGTACGTAGTTTTGATCCGCATAATTTCAATTCTTCAACCGCACCACAACAAAAGTACTTAAAGCATAATGAATAATGGTGACAAATTTAATTGATAAGCTAAATAAAAATGTTTATCGTTCTATGTTATGTCGTCACGTCAGATCGCTTATAGGGTAGGCAGGGAGTGCCGAGTTGTAAATATCTCTATCCTACCAGATCTGACGTGGTTGTTCCACTTTCATAATTCTTTTTAAATATGTACGCCAAGTTATTTGATATTACATTTGTAGTCGAAGGTAATAAATAGAATCGATTGCTCATAAATAATGATAAAAAACTGTGTGGCACTCGATATAAAATATTTCAATATTTATAGACAAAATTTAATAAAAACCCTTGTATTTACGAAAGTGCCTTGTAGCGGATAGCAAGCGATTAAGCGCTGCTCGCGAGGAGACTGACATCAACACGAAAATTCAATACAACCCGTATTTACTCGTTAAATAAGCAACATTGTGAAACGTCCGTATTTTTCAGAAGCAAACAAACAATTTAAAATATCTCACACAACGTTAATATTACTATTTTGAAAAAATCCTTTTATTTGTACCAATACTTACATATGTATATCTGATTCATCGTCAAGATGGTGCACTGGGTGAAAACTGGGATCCAGTGGTTCAATATGGGATAAATGATGATGACGACGTTCACAATGTTGATGATAATGATAATAATAATGATGACGATAACGATGACAATGATGTCGTCGATAGTGATGATGTTGATGATGGTGATACTGACGATGGCGATGACGATGATGATAAGTGTAATATATAATGAATAAATATTTTTACAAGTGCATTTATGATCGTTAAATTGTCAGTTATATTAATGGTAAACACACTCAAAACCTGGTTTTAATACACAATATGATAGTCTGGAGAAAAACAATATTAGAATAACGAAAATATAACCTCACGTCGCATAGGTATAATGGATTAGTTTGTACACGGTTGAAACCGACAATAAACGTGAATGTGGACTAGATAAGTAACGAGGGCAAAGGGTATATATTCAAAGGACCAATAAAAGTAAAATAGATTACTTGTTTACGCACATGTGATTGACATTGGGGATATGGGCAATTTACATGAAAATGGATATCAGTACACGTAATGTGGAACTAGTGGGTGTACTAGAGTTCCAAGCTCCATCTTAAGAGTCTAAGCCAGCATCATCAGCTCGTAGTGCATCCTGCTATACAACAGAAAAAGCTCGTGCGACCGACTGATCGCAGTCGTTGACGGGCAGCAGACTATGCGGTATGATATGCGATCTCCAAACCGCATGGCCAGCACGGAGATTATGGGCAAACATTTCTATTAATGGTGGAGCTTCTGTCCAACAACAGACTGAGAGATGCTAGTGATAATGATGATGAAGTTTTGATTTATTAAAGTTTAAATTTATATCATTATTATTATTATGCTATAGCATCAGTCTGTTACGGGATAGTTGGTGAGCATCGAATGCTTAACATCTTTATCCTTACAGATCTGACAAATATTTTTCTTTGAATAAAATAATGATATTAATTTATCACATTCAGGATTTAAGAATTGTCTGAGTTTCTCAAGAATATAAAAAGGAAAATGCATTAGATGAAACTTTCGAGCTGAAAGAGCTAAGCTCTTGCAAGATTGCGAGAGACAGATATATTGGAAAATCCGTTGAGTCCTTCTCCCTTGTCAAATGTCATTTCCATTTAAATAGTATTTGTAAAATTGATTTGAATTTACTTACTTATATAATTTGTTGTTTTAATTTAATAAATAAAAAGAAATTATAATTTCAAAGTCAACAAACAGAATAATAAAAATAAATACACAGTTCTACCAATAATTGCATCTTAAGCAAAGGAAGCAAGAGGAGCAGAAGAAGCAATGATATATTGCAATTACGTTTTATAGCTACTTATTAATATAATTATAAGTCATAAATGCATCAATCTATTTTTAATATTAAAAAATTGTGTATTTATTATTTTGTATACTATTTTGTTTAATCTATATTATTATGGATTCACATAATTCGATAGACTGTAAGACCTTGTCAATAATAATTTCTTCTATTGCATTTAGTTCTGTCGGTAAGCAGTATTACTCTTAGTTTAAAAATTTACAGATACACAAAGGAAATCAATTAATCCTAAATAAAACTAGCTGTGGTAGCTCATCTTTGATAGGACTTTTGGCTTTTCGGCATTGGATATAAATGCTTTATTAATGAATATGGGATGGTCTTATCCTTTCTCACTACGGGTCGCGGCCTGTGTTCAACAGAAGAACGATAAAAAAGTTGATGATGATGATAACAATTAAGGTGATGACGACGACGACGATACTGAACATGACGACGATGACGACGATGAATGAATACCGCACTTGGGTTATATAGATGAAATGCAACTCACGAACTGTCCTAGAAATAGATCTGATGAAAACTATTAAGTTGCGTTGCAAACGTGAGAAGAGAAAGAGTATTCATCTTATTGTTGTATTATTTGCTAGTTGATTGATAGAGATTGAGTCGGGCGGCGTCGACAAATCTCACCGTGTTCCGTCAACGCCACGCGCCCCTCACCTTCGGGATTGCAACATAAATCTCTGTCAAGCATGTGTGTCTACTTTGTTTTACATCATTGCTTTTTGGTCGAGAATCACCGACCTATAGCGGACGTTGTTTTGTCTAATTGAGATCGACGATATCTTTAATCGACTAAGATGTCTACGTACGACTTAATTTTTCGAATAGCTTCCTTAATGTAACAGCCAGTAATATATCAGTCTCTGTTTCAATGGTCGTCTTTGTAACAAGTGTCCTTAGTAATGACTAAGGATGACTAAGGGTGACTAATGGGTCACCAGTTTAACTATTACAGCATCATCTTTTGATTTGACAACCTCTCTGATCTTATAGTTGCGAATGCACCTGCTGACGAAGACGTCCTGGGTTCAATTCTCCGATCGAGCATAATAGGTATTATTGAGTTTTTTCTCATTTGAAATTTTCAGCCCTCAGATTAGCATAATCATGCTTTTGGGCCGTTACTCGTAATTTTTCCTACGGGATTTTAGGTAAGACTGTTTAATTGACTGTGTTTGATATATCCCTCATATTATGAAATTACATGAAATAGAATTATAGAATTTGAAAAAAAATCCATTATTGCCTTGAGAATCGCGGCTGTAATTTCGTGAGAAGTAATTTGTCGGACTGTTCCAAAAAATATGGTGATATTAATACAAATGTATTTTATACTACATATTATATTTACGTAATACCTCAAGCTTTATGAGCCATCGATGAAATTAGAAGAAAGAAATTTAAAAAAATCGTTTCAATATTGATAAGATCTTTAACTAATCGTTCGTTAATGTAAATAGTTAGTTAAATAATATAATTCTGTTAACCAATTATGTTAACTAATTCTATTAATCAATTATATTAACCTCAATTGGTTATTATTAGCAACTAATAGAAAAGTGTAAAATAAAAGTACAAAACTGTATAGGTACAGACTCAATTGGCACGTTTATGAAGATTACCTGTATCAATAAAAGACAGTGCTGTTAATTGAATGAAAAATCTACCATTTTTATATTTATTCAATGGTAGAAATACGAGTATGGTATACAAAACCACACCTTTGCGGTGCATGTGTGTGTAAAGGCATAAATCCGTTCGGAAAGTCGTTGGCAAGACATCCAGTTGGAATCCTACCAAATTTAAATATCCTCTTTGGAAAATCATAAAGATCGCATTACGCTTCACAAAGGATACTGCACCATTACATTCATTCTTCTATTACATAATCCGATATTCATAAATTACAAGATTTGTGAAATTTACGGCGAGAGGAACCTTTCATAATCACGCACTTGGGATTTTGTTTCGAAATTAACTGTATTTCTTTTTGGTGTTAAAAAAGGAACTCTTTCTCTCAAAAAGGAACAGATTCTCTCGATCAGCAGTCGCGCTTGCTACCACTCGACTATGAGGCAAGTACTATAGAAAAATAATGGGTTATTTTTTATTACGACTTGGTACAGTTCACTGCTTATCGACAGTTCATAATCTCATACATATGCACATATATATATGTACATATGTATATAGGTACTAAATATGTAAAATGGCAGTGATTATTTCTAAGGCTGCAGCAATTAAAACTATTAAGTGTGACCACGCGGGACTTCCCCCATTCGATATTAAACTCGTTTGAAGGTAAACTAGTTCTTGGCTACAATTTTTATTCCGTGCACTTTGTAATTTGAACGCCTTTAAATAAAATGTTACTTTCACGATTGCAATAGTTCATTGCTATTAATATTTGCAAAGTTGTTTCGTCGTTGAACGTGGATGGAACTGCCAACTTTGTATTTATTTATATCGATATATTCTCAGAACGATTTAGTTTTTTCTTGTATCAACGAATTCCTATTAAGCATATTATCACTAAACTTATTATATTTAAAAAGAAAATTACAGACAGAATTACTGACAATTTGATTTGTTGATGTACGTAGATGGTTTTAGGCTATTTTTCAACTACATATCCTTTGTTTTGTTCCTTGTTTCCTTTGTTTGTTTTCGAAAACGACGTATGGAATTTTTATTTTATTTCAATTCCGTTTATAAAATAAGTTGTTTAAAAAACGTTAAGATTGTGAATTTTACTTAGAAAATCGCCCAAACGATAATCCAATTTTTGCAAAAGAACAAAACAATAGCAAAAACTTGTATTAACATATTTATTCCGTGTGCGGCAAAAACTAAAAAAAAATATTTGAAATAAAAATCCCCCGGCTCTGATGATTGCTGGTACTTTAAGTAATGAGAAAAGCTTTAACTAGGATTAAGCACTCTCTTCACTATGTAACAAGTTACATGGAATTTAGTGTTTTTATATTAAAGTGTTTTTTATTATTATGTGGTCTGCAATAGACATACATTTTGGATAACAATTTCAATATCAGATAGTCTTAAAATGCCAACTGTTCCTAATTCAAAAGATTCGAAAGACGAAAAACCAAAACATATACTTTATATGCATTACGTAAAAAGAATATATCTCTTCACTCCACCAGAATACTAGGATGTGATGAGAGGCGACAGAATCCGACGCTTGGGTGGTCCTTACACGCTCATGGAGCCTGCTTAGCTAACGATCACCGTCAAGTCAAAGTATTCCGTGTAGGTATATAGTTTGAAATCTCTATCTGTGTCACATGGAGACAATAAATCTGACTCTGTTTTATTACGAAGACCCAGATTTAGACTGCTGATCATACATCATATCCTCTCTACCTGTGGTATAAATCAGCGCATGCCTTTACGCATCATGCGAGGGTGTGTTTGTTAGGGATGATCTCTGAAACCTCCATTTGAGTTGCCTTAAAAACTTCAATGCTACGCCATTTCGGTCTTAGATCTAATCTAGATTCTTAAATCTAGTCTCCGCTAGCAAACGCTAATCTAAATGTAAAAGGAAATCGTTATATTGGTCCTAAAAGAGTAACGAAATAACTGTACAACTTACTTTTGTTCAAAGTCGTTGAAAATAATGTAATACATGAAATGTTTATCTGTAAAACTGGTGCTGTTTTAATTAGGTTCGACTTTTGCAACAATTGACATAAAAAAGATCGGCCGTATTTGTGGGTCAACACTATAAGGTAAACTACAGTCTAAGTAATCCAGATCGCACAGTTTATATGAGATTTAGTCAATTTAGGCATTGCGGTCACAGTATAAACGGATTAAGTTGCTTTAGTACTCCGAAACCAATAATACCGCTAGATATATTAAACTACCGTTTTAACGACTAATTAAATTGGTTAGTGCAAGGATTCGATACCAAAATAAACCAATAAATGTATTGAATACACACTAACGTACAATACGACGCACGCATCTACACTTGTATACACATACACGCACGCACAGGCACACACAATACCCACTAATCGTTATTACATTACCGTGTAAAACCTGCAAATGTTCAGTCATTAGGCCGTATTTCTGTTTTATGAACGGTAGTCAATTTTATGATGGTCGATGAAATATGATACTCGTTTTTTAAACATCTAAACTTAAACTCTGTATATACGATTACTAATATAAATGTAATAACAATAGTAGCAGAATGTATAGATATATATCTATAGAGAACATTTAGTTAATCAAATATATTTATACATATGTTTGATTATCCATAATTTCGTACACAATAGTAAAGGAAAGCAGAAAATATTTTTGGAATAGCTATCAGATTAATCTATTCAGTGCGCTACCCTTTCGGAGAATCCAAATTATATTTGCGACAAACATATAGTAATAATAATGGGTCGCCCCAGCCCACATATTTCTTATTGAACAAATCCAAAAGCTTACTCACTTATAGTAGCTGTTCGGTTAGGTAAGTCCCGGCCAATTTCACTAAATCTTTCTCACTGGAGAGAATTTCTCTTAAAGGTGAAACTAAAACTTATTTTCATCTTCGAGAACAAAACACTACGTGTTGTTGGAATTGTTCCTTCTGATAATGTCCAAAATTTAAGACTGATTTATATGGTCTTTTGTTTCTTAAAATACCATTTTCCAAGTAGTTTTGGACCTATTCAAGAAATCGATAAAGATTTGCATCTAGCACAAGCAATATTAATATCCTAAATATATTTAACAGGTTGTCAAAGACAAGCGCCTCCATAAAGGATATATTTTAACGACGCTAAACAGATTTGTTCGTCGTTTTACCAGTGTTACTAGTTGATTCGTGGACACCATATTAACATTTACATCAATATAGTGACCATCAATATATTAACGTAAATGTCAACACTATATTGATATTGGAGTCATCACAAAACACAGTTATATAAAAAATATGTTAGAGTGAAATGGGATTTTTCAAAAAGTGCGCAGGAGATAAATACTGAGAAAATGACATGACTTCAAAATAACATTTGACCTGGACAAGTTAATAATGCTATTTATTTGCACTTGTTCTTGCGGATTTTCATAAGTTTGACAAATGTCTAAATATATTATTCACTGCGACTGGCCAAGTATAAGAGTGAAGACTTCACAGAAACATAAACATATTTGTAGTAATATTTAATTTTCTGATGTATTAAGATAATCTTTAGCTTAAAGTCCATGTCAGTGTGTTACCTCTTAAATGTTAGATTTACAAAAGGTTGAAGTGGGGTTAAGAGGTAGTTTGGCAATAAGCCTAAATTTGAGCTACAAAGGAAAGTCTTCCAAGAAGTACATAGTGTTACACTTGTGGGGAATTATAATGCTGAAATTATAACATTATGTGAAATCTGGAAAAAGCATCAGAAAATTTATGAACAAGAATAATTTAGGCAGGCAAAGGAGTGCAGTACACTCCAACAATCTGCCTGGTAAATTCTATGTCCCACTTGGAATATTTGGTGAGTCTGATACCATACAGGAGTACGAGGCCCAAATTGAAACTTCTAACTGCTGCTACAACGTCTAAAATAGAAAAATCCCATAGTAGTTACCCAACCTAGGAATCGAACCCAGGACCTCTCTCAATCGGTCGTCGAGCTTATAAACGCTCGACCAATGAATTTGTCAATTTTGTTAATAAACGTAACATCACGCCTGTACCATTTTGTACCGGATTAACTTACGATGTTTTTTGGGAATAGCCGGACTATATTTGGATCTAGCTGAGGACCTTTTTCCTAAGCTTCCCGTCAATCACGGCGTGGTCGCGGCGAAGAAAACATACGTGGGATCAGCCGGTACATAATCTTATCATGTACCTAAATACTTACCAAACGTTTAATATCAATAACATATAAAAAAAAATAAAAAGAGTGGTAAAACTGTCAGATAACATTTTCTGGAATATTAATTATGACACCAAATTACGAATCCAATAGCAAAAAACTAAACGAATATAATTATAGTGTTCGTTTTTTATACTGTATATTATATTGTAAATTCAAGATTTGCTTCCATATAAAATATATAAATCCATCAAAGTACATAATATTTTTTTTTGTTTTTGTTTTCTTATCAAGACAGATAAATTTCGAAATATTAGCTAAACTTTTTTAAAACGAAATGTAACAGTTAATGTACTTCTTAGTTGCGCCATAACTACTTCAATTAGTGCTACCATCTAAAACCTTTTCTACGAGATTCGATTGTGGGAATATTGCAATTAAAATACAATAGGGTACCAATTTACTTGCTTTACGTCTTACGGTTACTTCGCGGACATTGTTACTATTTAATTGGGAAAGGTAATTAATATTGTATTCAAGGTAACACAAAGATGGAAGGCAGTCTTTTCATTGAACCTCCTCAATAGTGTTTTCTTTAACGCATAAAATGTTACAATAGCTTACATCAATCATAATGCCGGTGAATAAAACTGATGAGACAATCTCTGATAAAATAATTTTGGTTGCCGAAAAAAATTTTGGTTTCGTTAAAAATTGGTAATACCACCAAACCTTAAAATGAAATATTGGTTTTATTAAATTTTAAGTTTTGTACATAACTTTTAGTTTCGTCGTTTTTCGAAATTCGGAACCGAATATTCAGTTCAGTTACATTTTCGGTTTCTGTTGTAAATCTGGTTTTGGTCGGATACTATTTAATACCATTGTCACTCTTAACTTAGTGAAAATTCTCATTCATATAATAGTTTTAAACCTGCGCTGACTTGAACCAAGAGTAACGCAAATATATGTTGAACCCTTGTGTTATCTACTTACTTGACCACTCTTTCTGCTATAATAATGAAGTGGAATGTATACATAATGAAAGTTGCTTTTAAAACTTTAATTTTATTTATGATCGTAGGTGCCGCGATGGACTCTGAGTCGATTATCTAAACCAAATAGGTGTGATATTCGTTGAGGCGGAAGTCAGAAGTCCCTGATAACGGCGCGGGTATGAAGGAGTGATGATAGTAGACGAAGCACAACAGATATGTAAGGATAGAGACATTTGTCAATTGATGCTCTCTACCTGTCCCGTAAAAGATGCGGCATGACATTATAATAACAATAACAATGTTAATACAAGATTTTACAGCGACATGAAAGTTCGTTACGTTACTACGTAACTTAAGATCTGAATCTAAATCAACTCAAGTAATACATTTGAAACGTCTGGAATATGGAATATGGAGTGGTTAGATAAGTTCATAAATTATCCCAGTGATACATAAGTGCTGAACACTCCGGTCTCCAAGTGTACTTTCCGTAACGAGCTGCGCGCTACTGATTTATCTGTGATGTAACCGTACAAGTTGTAGTGTTGTTTCATTTGCCACAGAAAACTACGGCTCACTCGACTACTCATTTGTAACATACATACGTATGTAAAATATGTATATATAATATCTGAGTATGCCTTAAGGTCGACACAGCCGGAGCTATAATATATATTAATACAATATTATGCTATAATATGTATAATACGAGTAGTAAACCACCGCAGACGGTAGCTAAGTTGTAATATATATATACCTTTCGGTTATTATCTACGTAATAATGTCTTACTCTATGTCTTCGCATATTTGACAACGTTAGAAAGAAAACGTATATCATATTATAGCTACCTGTATCACTCGAGCATTACTAAAGAAAATATATTATAATATCATGTTTTGATATAATATATATTATAGCTCCGTCTATGACGACTTTCAATCATAGATGGATGAAGAATGGATTCTAAGTGTCTTCATGGTAAATATACATATAGTAAAAACCCTATAGAGCGGATTGTAATTTTCCACAAGCCGGATGGCCAAATTACACATCCTCTAACTAAAAAACCGTAGACATGTTGAGTAATTCAAAAAACAGTGTTGTATTAAGGTAAGCTTCGTATCATCACACCATCCCGTTTGGTCAATTACTTACATCACTAATCCAAAAAAAGAGAGACATCTTCGTTAATTCTAAAAACAGCAGTAAAGTCTGGTCCATATCATACTCAATGGTGGGGAAACCTTTGTGTTAAAAGAACGTGTTCATCTGCGTGCGCAAAATAACGTGTTCATTTTCTTGTATCTCCAGCAATAGGTCCATACTTGCTTCTTCAGTATAAAATACCGCAACTATACGCCTGTAATCCCCGAAGGGGTGGGTAGAGTAGAGTAATACATTGACACATTTCAAGCAAGCTTTGTTCCTTGAATTTGAGGATATGAACATTTTGATGAGAAGTATAAAATAATAAAGATATAATTAGAATATGATTATAAAATAGATAATAACCAGACCATCTGTTTATACAAAATTATATAAATTGTTTTAATTTATTTTGTATAGTCAGACGTAGGGCTTATATACATTATGTATAATCGAATTCGCCATACACATAATTTTCAAAAACAAATTTACGACCTTCAATAACAAATTATAAAATCGGCTATACAATCTACTAAAACCGACTAGCATACAGGTTTCGTTTTGGAAATTTCTTCATAATATTTCAACGTTCCCTGAGTAAAAATAACCTTAAATGTTTGTCGATATTAAACATTCTATTGAGTAGAATTAGATTTTTATAAATACAATAAAAATAAGAAAATGTATAACAAATACAACTAAAATAAATAATAAAAATTAAACAATACGAAATAATTGTATAATCAAATATTTGACGGTTCATACGTTTGCTTTGGATAAAAATACGATTCTATTAAAACCCTTATTTGTACCTATCCCACACCTTAATAATAAAATATATAAAAAATAACCTGCGACATTCATCACACATAAAATACAAGTAACACATTTATTTCCTGTTTATATGAACACCGCTACAGTCTGAATTTTTTCAACCATTAGAATTAAACGGGTGTGGGAATCGCGAGTGTCGTAAAAAGTGTCCCTTTTTATGATCTCGTAAAAATGACCATTTGCAAGAGAAATGATGACACTGGCCGTAGCTATGACGCGTCATTATCTCACGAATATGTGGGATGGAGATCTTTAATATAAACCGTGTTGTCGCAAATATTAGAACAGGTCCTTTAACACCACACCAATAATAACAATAAATTAACCGTAATGAGTCGTGTTCCAGAACTAAATATCACTCGCTACAGCGATAAGAAAAGAAGCTGCACATCTTGGAAAGTTCCAGAATTTTCTTTAAAGCGTGTGAGGTCAGCCAATTGACATTTGGGCAGTGTGGTAGATTATAGCCTTAGCCTTTCAAGAGGAGACCTGTGTTCATCAATGGAGCCCTAGAAAGAATTGATAAAGATGTCGATACTGATGAATCACCTTGGCATAAATTAGTTATCAATTGAACAATTTAAATCAGAGTGTTCAATTCTAATACAATTTAATTTCGTATGGATAATTAGTGCCTTAAGGCTTCGTCAAGTTAGTGTCATATGTACCTATCTAGTCTCACTACGGCAGTACGTGTAGATGTAACTTCTAATCAATCTCTTTATTATTTCAGTGCTAGAAAGTGGTCTCTCTCACAATGAGAATCGTTGATCCTTTAGTCAACAAGCCGACTAATTTGCAGGGTAATAGACGTCTAGTGACATTGAAATCATTATGGAAACGACTCTGGTGTGTTTCTTATAGATGTTTCTTTCTCCGTAATATTAAGAAACATATTGAATCTACATAGAAGAAGCACGGTAGGTCTTTTGTCAAATTCAAATTCAAATTCATTTATTCATTATAAGATATATACATACACTCAATGAAAGTCATGTTTTAGTCATTGTACTTTCGGTCAAGACCATAGTTTACTACGTTGGTCAGTCACAGGTTGGCAGACTTACAACCGGTAGCAGCTGCGCAAATGATCGTATAAAAACGCCCAAATTATGACGTGAAATTTGTAGAAAATTGTTTCGGGCTCATAAAATATAATATCCGAGGAAGATTGGCTTTCCGCAAGGTGCCCTTATAAAGGCACTCGATGTCGCATATTGCGTATCGATGGAGATTACGCCGACCATTGACTTTATGAGGACTCTTTTGTCGGGCGTCACATGCTGGAGGAATAATACTGCCCCGGCCACACCCGCGTTGTCGCAGATCCGTTTGAGTATATTCACTTTGCGCAATGGTTTAAATGTAATTATAGGTAAAACACAGTCGTAGCGGTGATAACCAGTGCTCAAGTGGTTTATTTTCGGAAAGGTCTGATTCCATGTCTTTACAAAAGATTTACCTTTCACAATATTACTTGGTGTAGTCGTAAAGAAAAAATAAAAAAAACTTCTCATCTTAGAAGACTTCCTAATGTTCTTTAAGGCTGGTTCAGTTTGCCAAGATATCGGCACTTGACCAGCGCAGCACTATATGGTTTAAGCCTATCTCATTCTTAGAGGAAATCCGTATGCAATTTTACTGTGAAACTATGTACGGATTGTTCATGAGATTAGGTATATTTGTTCCTAATGGTGCATTTACAAAATTAGATATGAGAAAAACCAGATGCAGGCAAAGTATTATAGGTATTTTCTAATTTGAACTTCCCAGTAGTAGTACTGAGTCTGGATTTGTGTCCGGTGTATGTCAGAAGCTCATTACCTGAAAAGGAGAGAGTGTACTGCACTCCCCTGTCTATCTCTTGGAGGCAATGCAGGCATGATGTTATTATATGGTAAGAAGACATTTCACTATTACAAGGGTTGCTTCAACAATACATTGCAGATGTTTACGAGACACGGAGTGAAGATACGAGTTACGCTTTGTCTGAGAGAATTTATGTGTGTTTTTGGTCTTACAAGTGATGTTATGTGTTGTGTCTAGAATGTACGTACTAGATATACGGGCTACGATCGAGGAATTTTATTATCATATCAGTTTGTGGTTTGTTATATGAGTGAAAGATTAATAAATAAATAGGTCAGTTATAAATAGAGTAATCTTCAATAAAAAGTATTGTAGCATTAGTGTTGTTAGGTATATCTTTGGACCCTTTTATCGTTCCTCTATTGGACACACTGGTCTCTTCTCAGAATGAGAAAGGTTAAGGCTAAAGACTAATGTATATACATATGTATATATATATGTATATATATATGTATATATATATGTATATATATATGTATATATATATGTATATATATACGTATATAATGTATGTTTCGTGAAGATTTCTCGGATATACTATAGACAATTTAAAACTTTAAATAGTTATGTTTCACTGTATGCAGTGAATGTTCAATGAAATTATATCCGTTTCGTTTTTCAAAAATCCAGTTAATCATTTCAATCCGACACTATCCGCACTGGGTCCGACAGCTTCTCATTGGTCAATACCCACATCGAATAGCCAACGAAGTTCTAATCAAAGTACGTGCGCTCATCCTTCCGAGACCAGAAACTTCGCTATATCTTAAGAGAATAAGAGTTTAAAGGAGTTATCGGGGAACTTCGAAAATATTAGGATTTTTGTTCGAATTTTAAAAACTTCAACTTAATGGACGACCTATATTTGTCTGAACACTTTCAGAATAACTATGACCGCGGAAGGAGCTTTGTGGTTTTGTTACGGAAAAAGAGCTTTACGTGCTTAACTTTGTTGTGGATGTGGCACGCGGTTGTATGGTGAAACTGGTTTGGCGGCAGTCTTATGAATACACACCTCTTTACTCCACTTTATACCATTGTCGTTTATTTTGTAAACACCAAACCTGAAAACACGTATTTGCAAAATTCACTTAACAAAGGTTGTAAGTGATGGAGAAACAGTCTAGGTTTAGCGGAGTAAATCAGCGAGCGTACGATTTAAAATCTATTATAAGACCATTTTCTTCTTCGACCTCGAGTCAACCAAGGTTTATGTTCTGTATAATTATAATATAATTCGAGCATAAATTTGCCAATGATATAATTATGATCCAATGATAACTTTTGGTGAAATGCATATTCATTTAAGAGACATTACGAGTTTAAAGTATTTTAAAAGACATGACATCAATCAAAATTATGAAGAACATATTAACATGGAAAATGTATGTCAAAACGAAGTAGACGAATCCCAGACAATGAAAAACACTGAAGATATTTTTTTTATTCCAGTTTTCTAGACTGAATACTAAAACTGCAGAACTCATTCCAGTACAAAAATAATGTCGTAAAAAATGTTAAGTAAACAGAAGCTCCGTCCTTTCTTTGGTAATACCGTCTCTCTCGTCTCCGAAACCAAGATACATAGAGTAAACTGGACACAGGTACGACCCTTTTTATAAGACAGTAATAATTATTCATGAGATTTTTACATTTGTGACCATAAAACAGACGACCTGTACGAAGGTTTTGGAGAGTATGGAGGAAGCACGGTGGGTTTGAAAGGATGGGGATATTTGGTATTCCGTGGTCCCTGCCTAACCCGTAAGGGACTTGTCATGAAGATAAGTATATGTATGTATGTAAGACAGATCACGTAAGGCAGTAAAAGGTTGGTTCTTGAAATTATTATTACGCTCAAATTGGTGATAGGTTGCAGAAGAGAATGGATAAAGGGATGCGTAAAAAGGAAAAGCGGGACCTTTTTTTTCGTCCTGAGCATGCCAGTGCGATACCTACTTCCACAACCAAGCACTTGTTAAAAAAACCGGGTTTTGATCTGAAGGTCATGGCTGCCGGTCCACTTTTATAATAACGACTATAGTCTGTCTTCAACAGTGACGACGAGTCTGCTTCCAACTTTGAATAGGAAAAGTACAAATTTATAGTTTTCCTACTTGTACTAACATAATGCCTACCTATGTATGTACAAATTTTTGCGATTTCGATAAACGTCTCATTATTGCAAACCTGGTACCACTAATACTGACAAATATTAACCGTATCATTAAATAATTCTGATTAAGGTTCTAGGTACTAATTATAAAACTCCTACGCCCACAGTTCTGTCCAAAGTCGGTTAATAGACTTGGGCGCCAGCAGCCGGTTGTATCTGTAGTCTACTTAGTTTTCAGTCTCTGACATGTATACATATTATCACGCCGATTACCCATGTGGGCAAGCAGAAAATAGCAATTTTAACTAAGATTATTTTATCACTCTCTTTACGAGTACAAAAGAGGTTTTGTATAAAGTTATGATTAAGATGTTAGAAAAACCTACTTTTAATAAAATTTTTGATAGAAAAACATGTCCATACTTTACTTTGTTATTATTAGGAAATAACTAAGCTTTATTAATTATTTGCGAATGTTAATTTACGTAGGTGCCGACGGAGATCAAGATTCGTCTATTTTCATAAAATAGGCCAGATACTGGCGAAAGAGGGAGAATTCTCTGTAACCGATGTGCAGATATAAGGAGAGGCATGAACGTAGAGGCTAGTCCGTAAAGACAGAGGGATTTGGTACCGGGTGCTCTCTGCCTACTCCGTAAGGGATCTGGCATGACGATGTAACTAAAATTTATGAATATACAATAAGATTTATGAATAGTTAAAATTGCTGTGTGTACAATGTATTTTGTTCTATATAAACCATAAGTCATAAGTATTTTCCGACAACCAACCTCTGACATTTCATGTCTCTACGTCGCAAAGCGGACGAGATGAGTAAAATAAAAATGCTGAGTCGTAGGAAATAAACGAAAGTATGCATTATTATGATGACAAATTCAAATGCGGACCCCTAGGATTAACGTTTTCTTCTGTACTTTGACACAGTAAGTAGTACTCGTAGTAAAAGTGACAATTTCAATGACAAGCAGATCATTTAAAAACGTATTACAGTTTACATGTTTATTACTATGCCTTAGTCAACTTTTATTCAAGTAAATTAGGCTAGCAGTGATGAATTAAAAAATAA
Source organism: Parelbella ahira ahira (assembly GCA_018244795.1). Taxonomy (NCBI): domain Eukaryota; kingdom Metazoa; phylum Arthropoda; class Insecta; order Lepidoptera; family Hesperiidae; genus Parelbella; species Parelbella ahira. The sequence goes on from DWME01001211.1 coordinate 18,975, forward strand.
TAATAGTGTGCGCAATTCGCTCAGATCCCGACACTGTGGACTATGCTGCCAAATTGGGGACCAATTACTAAAATTTCTCTTTGTTTAAAATGTTCAAGTTCATTTCAGTAAAGCATTTTAGTCTTTTACAGCGTGCACTCGGGTCGTGACGTGGTCTGAGATGTGAAAATATGATGATAATTCATTGTTTCAATCATTATCATCAATAATCTTGCTATTCCACTGTTTTACACGGGCCTCCTTTCAAATTGGCAATAGCTGTTGAGATGAAACTAAGAAGAAATTTTAGCTCTCTTTGTCTTTTTGCCTTGAGATACAGTTTTAACGATTTGGTATTTTTTAAATGCTTGCCCACATTACTTTTGAAGTAATGACGGAAGCTACTACTGTACTCTCAATTTTGCCTCTCTTACTCCCACGTCGAGCAAGTGGTTGCAAAAAACGACTGTTGATACGGAGATCCTGGGTTGTAAATCCCAGTTGGGTACTAAAGGATTTTTCTAACTCAGATTTTCTAGTAAAAATTTCTAGTAGTGACTAGGAATCTGGATCTGTGCAGTGTTGTATGGCAATTGGCTTAACACCTCATTGTGGGACTTAATGTAACTGATAAAACGTGGGGTTGCACAACACTTCCCTGCCTACCCCTTCGGGGATTAAAGCTGTAAAGTTACCTTTTTGATGCTTTTACTTTGCTGCTACTTGATTGGAAGCGCAGCATACTACAGCTGTGTAAATCATACGGCTGTCTTCACTCTTAAAGCTTTTCAAGAGAATATCTCGAGAATTTCGGAAAGATTGCTTTTCCGCTTCAGTAATGGAATTTTAAACCAACCGCTCGGACGAGATGGCTATAAGAGTAATCTTCGTGTAAATGACTTCGATTTGAAGAATATGACGATATATAATGTTTACAATGTCTAACCAGCACTCTGTCTGGTTGTATGCGTAAATGAAATATTGCATTTGTACCATTTATTTTTTATTTTTTTGTTATAAGCCAAATGTGAATCCTGGTCATCATCATCGTCCCTTAGATGCGTTCTGATCCCTTAAATGTTTAGCTTCCCTTAAATGTTTACCGTTACTGTAAGGATATTTAATCTTAGAACATAATTTTGCTGACCTAGAACTAATTTCTTACGGTAGGATTTGAAAACATGAATCCTCAAATAAGACTGAAGTTTATTTGAGATAGATGATCAACTTGGTGCCGGCAAGTCTTATATCGAAATTCACAGTGTCTTAGCAAAAGCTCCTCTTCTGTACGAATCAAATTGAAAGTAATGATATCACAGTTAAATATAAGCTCTCAGTCGAACAGTAAATAAAAGTTCTATTTTTAAACTTATATACCTACAAATAAATTACAAATTAACAAAATCATGTAATTTTATTCCAAACGATTTTTTTTAATAAGCAACATGTAAGTACATGTATATCCCTGAGGAGTTAGGCAGAGGAGTGCAGTACATTTCCATTAGTCATCAATTATGTTATACATTTATTTGCTATATTCATCACTTTCATACACGCACTCCAGTCCTGTTCCGGAAACTTTCGACTTCCCCATCAGCTCGCATCTGATCTATTTGGTAAAAACGTGTGAATCTTGAATATGCGGAATCAATAAATATATCAACGGCAGAAATTATTAGTTAACAGAATACATACGTACCAACATGTACTTAAAAAAATATAGAGCCCGGATAGTGATTTTCTTTCAAAGAGCAAGCGAGCTAATTAGAAGTTCTACGAAATAGCGATGTAACTAACGTCAGAGCTGAGAGGCAACTAGTGTCATTAATAGGGCATTACGTGTTGTATATGTTGGGTTACTAACACAAATTTACTACGAGTTATGTTTAAGCCTTACTAAGATCTTATCTATATTAAGTATATACATATGTACATTTACACATTACCTGCTTTATATTTACAGACATTTTTTCTTTTCCGTCTATATAGAGTTTCAAATAGTTTCTATTTATATTTAGTATTCAACATCCAAACATTTCAACCACCGGCTCAACTTTAATCCAACTAATGTGGTTTCATAACTCTGGTTTTCGTTGAAAATGGCACAACTATCCAACTATGTATTAAGCTATGAAACTTAATATTTACACTAATTTTTGATTACATGTGCCGACAAAACTACAAAAACTAAACGAAACTACCATGTATAGTTATATCGATTAATATGTTAGTGTGTACATAAGTCTGTATGATGTTGTTGAACTGAATGTATTTAAAACGATGGGCCACGTAAGGTAAGCGAAAAACTGGCATCAACACAAAATTTAAATGCCTTCCAGTATGTCCTACCGCCTCCCGCCATTCTCTGTATGTATGTACAACTTGTCTTGAAATTTGCATTTTTAATCTATAGAACCATATCATAAATATTCTCCTGATTTCAACATGAGCTATAAAACACTTAATGACTTTAAGCTACTTAATGCCGTAGTACGGTCAGAGTGTGTTTATGTAACTTAATGCTTTAGTTAACATTGATTTTATAAAAAAATATTTGCACATAGGTACATTTTAATACAGAGTACATTTTAACTAAGATAAACACCATTAGTAGAAAAACATTATTTAGCGCGATGGCGCTCATCGGGAGAGGCCAATGTCCAGCAGTGGACTGAGATAGGCTGATGATGGTAATGATTAATTAGCAAATAAGATAAAATATGTAAAGTTTATATACTATTTAACTTTGACATATTCCATAAGCAATGACAACTTGTTGAAATAGAGGTTCTGGGTACAAATCCTAGCGCTTACCTATTTACAATAAAATACGTTTAAAATTAAACTAAACGTGCTGTAGTCATGAAGGAATATCTTAAAGTTCTCTAAACTGTTCTCTAAGGCATGTCATGTCCACCAATCCATATTTGTCCAGACTTATCTGCAATTGTGGAACGACCAAAGGGGAGAATGTTGATAATGATTATGTCTTCAATTGAAGGAAGACACACCGCGACACTGAGTGTCCCAACTTATTCCGTAGAACTAGAAATGCTTCTACTATTAGTATTAATAAAATGAATCCGATTGAAGGGAGAAACAGCGTGAGATTGAGTGCCCCAATTTGGTCCTTAGAACTGAAAATGCTGCCACTATCGTGACAATGTAGGTATTCGATTGAAGGGAGACACACCATGACAAGGAGCACCCCAACTTGTTTCATAGATAAAAAATTGCTACTACTAATATCAGATAGATAAGCATTAAGAGCGTATAGCGGTGTCCATGACCTGGTTTGACCGCTTTACATCACGCCATGAACAAGCTGGTTCGCCACTAATCCAACAAAAAAAAGTTATAGCTGTTTTTCTCACAAAATAATATTAATGGACGCCCAACGTGATAATGACTGACCATTTATGTTACATTTGGGAATAAAATTTAAACTATAATTTTATGCGCAACATGTTCAAACAAAAATGTGGGAATAATTTGCATAATTTAGACTTTGTTTTAATGCAGTCAATTTATAGGATGTGTCCAAATTTTAAATTATTTATGCAAAGAACTAATTTATTTAAACTTTGGATAGCAAATGTTTATAGTTAAAAAACGTATTTTAGTGACTGCAATTATTGATCGTGAACTATTTTTAACATTCTGGTATTGGGTGTATGTCTTATCTCAGAAACATTACATAATTATGTAAATAAAAGTCCGCATCGACCATGTTGAACAAATAGGTTTGCTAAAGAGAGCTTAAGAAAATATTGTGGAAAAATTCTATTAGAAAGATCCTTGGCCATGATTTCCTTCTCTGCTTCTATTTTAAATTAATCTTAAACGAGAAGAGTTACTACTTTCCTAAAAACAATTTCTCCTATTAACTTTTAGTTCCCTGTACTTTGTAAAGCAAGTACATATAGTCTTTTATTACCCACTGAACATGACTTGAATATTGAAATATCTACTAACGATGAATTACTAATAACTGGATTACGCTTAATACGAGATGCAGCCATGCTGTAAATATATTTCTTCGACCGCCTGAAATTCGAACCCTCGTTTTTACTGCGCAATAAACCTTTCAGCGTTCAATTGCGTTTCGGCGCTGCGTGTTGTAATCCGATGTTTGTCAACAACTGAACATACCTGAAAAGTTGTTTTACGTTCATTTTAGTGAAATATGTATATGGAAATCTATTTTGTATAGCGTTCTCTTCTTCATCTCTTCTAAGTTCTAATATTCTTGTAAGTTTATAGTTGTCCTACATTTCGAACTTTACAATTATAGTTAATAATTATGTATATAAATGCATGTTATATATGTACCGCAACATATCTATGATGCCGAAGTAGCTTCCAAGCAAAATACGTTTAAGCAATATGATCAAGGTCACTAAGAAAAAATACCAGCTGAATTCAGTCTGATTTTTTTTCACCATAAACAATCGGAGCACGAGCGAATTGGCTGTTATGAAAAATAAAAATGCAGGAGTTACGTAACTTGTTCCCAAAAAGCCTTTCTGCGAAATGCAAATAGCCTAGATAATTTTTGTATTTTTATTTTATGTCGTTCCCTTTTTCGGACTTTTGCAAGTGTGGCGCCGAAGACGGAAGCCCCTTGCAAGGATCTTAGGGTGGTTTTATGGGGTCTTAATAGTCCCCAAAATAATAACAATAAACTCCCAAATTGAGCATAAACGGAAGCAACAGAGAAAACAGTACGTATAACAATATAAGTGTTATTAGGAGACATTTTTAAATGTCTATCATGACTAATATGTACTAATAGCATCATTCTATAAGACGTCTAGTCATAATAAGATATTTTAATTGTTAGGTAGACTAGGTATCATGTTGAATAGTACGATTGAAACCACGAACATATGTACATATCACAACATAATATAAGGAACAATAAAGTCAACTTTGTTTTATAAAGATATTAATCTATAAGAATGTCAACTTCGAACAGGGTCTCCTGATTAAAAAATTACAATTGAATGAAAAATGTCACGCCAAAAGGGTGCTTGTCATTTTCGCATTTCCAATTTTTTGAATACACCGTGTTTTATATAAATTTATGTCAGCGGAGGACAAAGAAACTGTTAGTTGTATTTTCTTTTATACCCCATAAAAGTCATCGACGACACTTTCAATAGCGATACAGATCGATGATATCGTCGCCCATCGCCCAGCGTATCGAAATTGTGTACAATACTGGCGATTCGAGTTGTCTAGACAAAGTCTGGGTGGGAACTGGGAGATTAAAGACGGAATGAATAGAACGGGCCTAGCTGCTGAAAGAAAACGAAAAATGCCTTTACGGAGAAAGGCTTGTGCGCTGTCACGTACACTGTATTCTTATTTAATCTTTTTGCACGAGGTTTTTGAACGGGCCTTTGCCTCTCACAAAAATACGTTTCCTGACTGGAGATAATGACTGCTGTATATACGAAGTCCATCTCTATATGTCTCGTATTGTCTGCTTCTTTACGGTTTTTTGGGAAATTTCGACACGTAAGTAGTTACCTCGATTTTCATTTTACGATGTGACAAATAGGCAATTCGTAACATTTTCATAACATCACACAATATTGTTGCTGATGCGGCAGCCATTAATATTATTAATACGGCTTCACGACGCGAGAACCATAAACTTGAACAAACGAGAGAGGCGGGATACTTTTTACCGCCCGAGCTCCCATAAAAACGCAAGCCCTGAATTAGCTCGATTCTTTGTCACCCCTTTTGAACAACCCTAAAATTTCTACTACCACCGTCTTTGTCTAACAATAACCACTACATTCCCATCCGTTAAACTGCATCAAGGAAAAACAACGTAAAACCGCCCGAGATGAAACGAGATAGAATAAAATATATGCACTACTAGAGAGGACAGAGAGCGGCATACGTAATAGTAGCCATGAACGTACGACTTGCGCCGAGAGCGAAAGAGAGGAGGGGAACCCTCGTGTCTGAGCGAGAAAGGAATAAAAATTAACCATCAGAGGGGAGAGGAGCCGAGCTTCTTCAGGCGGGGTGGTTAGTCCGCATTCGACCGCCGTTGAGGTAGCGTCACCTTACGGAACACAGTTCATGGCGAACGATTCAAGTTGTGGAAACATTTTTTTGTGCGTTTTCGTATCACAAACGTTTATCGTTTGATGATTTTGAGTTCATTTAGACATGTCATTACGATCGACAAAGATCGAGTTTCAATATTTGGCGCCGTACATTAAAATTTTATTTTGTCGGTAAAATATGTTCGAAGTGTTTTGAATAAACTTACTAATTAAAGTAAGTTTATGTAAATATAAACAGGACAATATTATGAAAAACGTTTCACCTCTCGTATACGAGTGCCAGTTATGATAAGCTGGGAACTTTAACTTGAACTTGGATTGTAAGCTAAGAGTTACCAAAGAAAATGTGTGCCAAAATGTTATTGTATAGTTTTTCCTTGTTTTCCGCTTTGATATCATGGATTGGAGTGCTCGCGGAAGAGGAGGTATCATCTCCTCTACGAGTGGCTCAATGTCGAGCGACCTGCTTACAAAAGGTTAGTATTGTATCTTTTATTTTGTAGCACTGTTTTATTTGATCACATACCGTTACAAATTTAACTGAAACAAAAAATAATTCTGCAAATAAACCGTGCTAATCTTTATACTTCCATATGAATATGTAATTTTAGTGAAAAAACTATATCCGCTACGGCTACGTAGCTTTTGTAGAGCCGTTAATGCTTATTTCTGTGTTAAAAGTGTGCGCAAAACGTAAGCATACATAATTTAAAGACAATTTAGGCGGCAGGTGCAAAATTGTTGGCGTAATGTCCGTCCAAATTGTTCATTTGCCCCTAAATCAATCACTGGGGCTGTTCCGCGACCCTCCGTAAGCACGCGGTGATATTCAAATTGAAATCTACGTTACATCCTCAGTATTAGCATTTATAAATATACACAGCACAAACAAACACTATATTTAATATAAGTACATATTTGGTATATTACATTCACTTAGTACGAGTATATTAATATCATTATTTTCAACCGTTTTATTGTTCCACTGTTGGACATGCGTGTCCTCAGATCAAGAAGGGTCAGGGCAATGGTCTGCCACGACGACCAAGAACGGGTTGTCCAATTTGGTATTACTGTGTGTAATGACCTTAGAATACCCCATTATGTTATCTAAGGCGTGAAAGTCACCATCACTATTGGCCACGCTACTTGGGCAGCGTGGCGGACTATGG
>DWME01001212.1:0-26212 GCA_018244795.1 Parelbella ahira ahira
CGAAGTACAAAGAACTTCATGCTATCACTGCACACAAACTAGCCGAACTCAATGCTGTCGTAGCTGCTTTTATTCAAGCCGTTTCAGGTGAACAAGTTATACAGTTTTTGTAAAGGCACAGAAATAAGACTGTTTAAATGTAAATAAAGTATTTAAATATTCTGAAAGTATTCAACGTTAAAATGTTATCAAAGTAAAAATGAAGCTTGTACTAACGACTATAATAACGTATGATTATGATTTGAAGATCAATAATACATTTGCAGTAATATTCATTCTATTACAGACCCAACTGATCCTGATTACAATACGGCTGAAAACTTAATCGTGATGATATCTCAGCTGACGCCGGAGATTATTCAAAGTAAGTGTCCTTACATAGTGTTGTTTTGGGTTCGAGTCCAGCAGATGACATTGCAGTTTACATTTCGTTATTTTTTAGATTCTGGCCAGCTTAACCAATACGCAGACGAAAAGCAACGTCGAGCACTGCTTGATAACCTCAGAACACTATGGAAGGCTAATAAACTTATATGTGATAGTGTAAAGGAAGACAATTTCAAGGTAACATATGATTTTATGACTGCTGCCTATGGTCAACTTCATAGACCATTATCCAAATGTGACCTCTGGGATTACGACATGAAGAAGTATTTCTGTCAGTATTTTAGAAACTAAATGATCATGACTGTAATTTTTTATTTCCAGGAATTAAATAACGCTGCAAATAAATTTGCCGACGCATCAGGAAAATTGTGCTATATGTTCAATCCTCGCGCAAATGCTAAAAAGGAAAAACAGGTACACAATTATTTCTGATAAAATTTATTTCAGAGTCCAGAAGGAAACTATTTAATTTTCAAAATACCTATTCATTCCAGTGTTGTTTATTTGTAACACAGTTACACATGACTGCACAATTAATGATAAGTACTGCTGTTATCAGTCTACTACGTTCTAGTACAGCCTCTTAAACATTTCAGTTACTAATTAATCCGTCTACATTTTTAATCGTACTGAAGATATGTACATATATCAGATTGGATGTCACATACTTGTACATAATTAAGGGAAAGTTTTGTTTCAGTTTTAGTTTAATGTAGTTTAGTGTTACATTTAATTTGAATGTAACATTTAATGATAATATTATAATAATGTTCACAGATTCTAGATATATCTAAAGATGCTTGTGGGAAAACTTCTGAAATGCTGGCTCGTGTGTACGAGCTGGCTGAAAAAGTTGGTGGAGAAACTGGATTTTCTCTGGACAAATCAGGTGCAAAAGTTGTTGACGCCGCTGAAGCTCTCCTTACTATCGCACAAGTAACATTTTTTTACAAGTGTATTGTTTTTTAATTGATAACATTTTTATTGCTGTTTTCATTTATTTTGGTGGGTATCTATTTGACTGCTTAGTATAATTTGTAATTTCTTATAAGATTTGACTGGTAGCGAATGCTTCCAAGCATTACATGCACCTAACGTAGATTTCATGCAATGAAGACTGCATCAATATTCTTTATTGGGCGTGATGTTCTGTAAGATTTCTCGTAAATCTATTTCTTTTCATGTTATTATGCCTGTGTTTTTAATTTAAATTCCTTGACCAAATGAGTTTATGTAATTAGGGTTAATTATATTTACATTTCAATTTTTCATCCTACAGATAACGGCACCTTCCATAACGGATATTCGTTGTCAATCGGTGCTAAGTTCTTCTGCCGATAGAGTTTCCAATTTGACTCAAGAACTGGCTTATATATGGAAACCAGTAGTCCAGAATCCTGAACATCAAGATCTTAGACATCAACTCAAAACGGGGCGAGAGATTCTGGAAAAAGAGTTAGACAAGTTGAGAAAAGCTTGCGATATGGAAAATGGTACATATTTATTCTTTTACAATTGATAAGTTAATCTAGGTCGTGCTGCATACTACAGGTGTACTGTCGTGCAGTGCGCCAAGCCAAGTTCTGACATTTTATTTTAATATAATAGCATTATTAATGATATTTACACAACGCTGAAATTGTTTTTAAAACCTTTAATATAGAAACTGATAGAAAACCTGTTGATGAAGCACGGTCAAGAGATAATCAACGCATTCAGTTTATCACAACAACGACAGCTGCCGGAAAGAAAATCTATGAAGCGGAGAAATTTTTGCAAAACTTTGAAGATATTACAGTGTTGACCAATAAGGTATCTTTCAGTGAAAATTTTCAACTTATTTAATTAGATTTTTTAAAAATATATTTTACATGTATAACATTTAATATAATAACATTTTGCAGCCGAGCAAAGATACACCACAGCATGCAGAGCTGCAGAATCTTTCGGCTCGAAAATTGGCAGAACTGAACGCTGCTCTAGCTGCTCTCTTACAGGCTACTTCGGGTAAACTTATATTTCACTGTCATTACATTATTAATGTTCAGCAATGCTAATTTTTACAACAAACCCATCGATATAAAAAACTGGTTTAAGCACTGAATATAAAATTTACGTATTTACTTAATCATCTTTAAAAAAAAATTACCCAATTCGTTATGATGATTTTGGAAACTAATCATATTATACTGTTTTTCTTATACAGCCATTCCAGATTACAAGGGAGCTGAAAGTGCTATTGCAACTATTTCCAAACTAACTCCTGAAATAGTACAAAGTAAGTAGCAATATTCTTCTTTGAAATTCAATTCTTTGAAATTTCAATAAACATCCTTACATCTTAGGATATTATTTGAATGTACAATAAATATATTTTCATTTTAAGTTATGTTTACCATTGCTCGATGTTAATTAATATTTTTTTGATTTTAATTGCTTACCTTCGTAAGCTTTTCTAGGTTAACTTCCCATGCTTAGCCTGCTGCTATTATAATTTGACTTTCTAAAACTGGATTAGAGGAATATCTTACTTGTGTGAGACCTTATCTTTGAATTTTGTGGATGTTTGTAATAGTTTCGATAAAAACTGTGTTATATTTTAGATACGAATAAACTGTGTGAATACGCAGACGATAACCAATGTCAAGTTATGTTGGATAATGTTAGAGAACTATGCAAAGCTAGCAAGCTAATATGTGATAGTCTAGAGAAGGATGATATTAAGGTAAGCTAAAAAACAGCAGGACTATGAAATCACGGAAATAAATGAATCAAGACTTTGAATTGATTTTTGTTGTTTTTTCCCATTATTTCGTTAAACGAAAATTCCCTAATGTGTTTCATCATCGTCATCATCATCGTCAACCTGTTCATGTCCACTGCTGGACATAGGCCTTTCCTAATCGGCGCCACTCCATCAGGACCTGGGCGTTTCGAATTCAGCAGCTTCCCCAAGATGGCAGTCACAAAAAAAACCCCGGTCGCCAGATGTGTTTATATTGATATTAATGATTATTGTAACGCATATTTTTATCGTTTTAAACAAGCTCATATTTTGGAGCTTGGAATTGAATTTCGGATTTTGGATTTCGGAAGTAAAACAAAAGCAATATTAGTAATTAAACTTTTATTTTAAACTTTTTCATTAGGAATTAGGTAATGCTGCGAGTAGATTTGCTAACTGTTCGGGAAAGTTGTCTTACGTGTTTAACCCTCGCGCAAATCCTGTAAAACAGGATCAGGTAAGGTTTATTATATTTTTTCTTCTTTATCTTCAATTTTTGTTACTACCTACGTTGTTTTCTTTATTTTTAATAACATTAAATAGGTGTTAGTCATAAAAAATAACCAAAGTGCTCTAGGTTTACAAAATTACAAGAAATTTAAGGCTTTCTTTAATAATGTAAAACTTCCATTAACATAAAATATTAATGTAGCAATTCTACTAATATTCGTACATATAATAATTACAGATTATACAGTTATCTAAAGAGGCTTGTAAGAAGTCTTCTGAAATGCTTTCACGTGTGGACGATTTGGTTGAAAAAGTTGGCGGAGAAGATGGGTCTAAACTACACAGATCAAGGACTAAAGTCGCTGATGCTACACAAGTCCTACTTACCACCGCTCAGGTACATAATTTAATTTCTTTACTTGCTCTAAGATGTTTTATGTAATATTTTGGCTGGAAACATTACGTTAAACTTATAATTTTCTTTGTACCATCATATTGTAGATAACAGCATCATCAATAAATGACTGTCAATGTCAATCAGAGATTATTACATCTATCGATAGAGTTTCTGATTTAACTCACGAGCTAGCTTCCACTTGGGAACCGATAATCCAACATCCCAATCACCAAGTTCTCGGAATACAATTAAATAAAAATCGAGATATGATGGATAGAGCTTTGGAAAAGTTGAGGAACGCTTGCACGCCGGTCATTGGTGAGTTGTCATTTTTTTTATCAAATAGAATCGATGCGATGGGTCAGCTGTAATCATAATCTTTATCGTAGTTGTCAGTTAATTTAATTTCCTTATTGTATTATAAGCAGGTTTTGATATGATATACGTTGTAATTTTTTAGTAATGTTTGAAATATCAAATCTAAAAAGCTGTTAACAGCTCTCGGTCATAAATATTTATTGATTTTCAAGGAGTGATTGATAAGTAAGCTTTGGCAATATGAAATGCTTATAATGCTTATGAATGTTGCAGATATGACTAAGAAATTAGAAGAGGATTTGGAAGCAAGACGAAAGTCACGCCTTCAATTTATTTCGACAACAACAGCTGTTAAGAAGAAACTGGATGAGGCTGGAAAACTTTTGTGTGATGATAGTAATACTTTAATGGCTTCTAAAAAGGTGAGATTTTTGACTCTGTATCTGACGCTCTCCATTTAATTGCTCGAAATTCTCTGATTTATTTTGTTATAAACACTTGGTAAATGTTACAACAATATAATCAAAATATTTTACAGCTCAACAAAGACGTTTCACACTACAAGGAATTGCAACGTATCTCGGCTGAAAATCTTGCAGAACTAAATGCCGCCATTGCCACCGTAGTGCGTGTTGTTTCAGGTAAAAATATATATCGTCGTAATCCTGTACAGCCTGTTCTAATATGCTTAGAAACTATGACATTGGCATTAGAAAATGTATGATGGAGGCACATCGTCATAAATGCGTGATAGTAGTAATCTTTGACAGTACGTTTTTTGTTTCAGACTCATCAAATCTAGACTACAAAACGGCGGAAAGTCATATTGCAGCAGTGTCTCTGCTTACGCCCGAGATTATACAGAGTAAGATTTGAATAAGTACTCGATTTATGTTAAAATATTTCAGAAAAGTTCCAAAAGCTATAATATAATATAGCTTTAATATTATATGTATTATAATATATCATTACACTTTTAAGAATTTTTGTATTATTTAAGGATAATTATAGGGACAGGAATTTTAAGTATCTACTAAAAATTGACTTATAATAAATATCATAAATGACTTTTTACAGACACGAAGAAGTTATGTGAATACGCAGATAAAAGTAAATGTAAGGAAATGATGGACAATGTGAAAGCCCTATACAATGTGAATAGGCTCATATGTGAATGTGTGGCGAAGAATGATACAACAGTGAGTGTCCTAGTATCCAAAGTTCATGAACTTTTTTAAAATATTTTAATATTATATTAATATTTAAATATTTTAAAGCAGCAATAGAAAAAAATGTATGTGAACCGCTTGCTAGCGCGGGCCACTATGAGAGATTGAGAGAAGAACCGTGTATAGTAGCAAAATGACGAAAGATATGACGATGACTTTGCTTAAATAATATTGCACTTTATTTTTTCAGGAACTAAGTGACGCTGCGAATAAATTTGCTCACACGTCTGGAAAATTGTATTACGTGTTCAATCCTCAGACAAATCCTGAGAAAGAGAATCAGGTTGAGTTTAATTCCATATCTCATAGATTTTATTTGAGACTCCGAATTCAATTTTAACATCTGCTATTTTTAATTACTTGTATGTAATTGCTCTTTACTCAAAGTTTTGTGTGTGAAAAACCAAAAGACTCACGAAAGGGTCCAATCTTAAATCGTAATAAACTTGACCAAAAAGTTTATGAAATTATAGAAACTATAGCACTCCTTATTTGTGAAACACATCCGTGTATTATTACATGTCCTTATTTACAGATATTGGATTTGTCGGAAGATGCCTGTAAGAAAATATCCGAAATTCTGGCCCAGGTATACGAATTGGCGGAACAAGTTGGTGGCGAAGATGGTTCCAGCCTCGATACCTCCGGGTCTAGAGTAGTTGAAGCAGCACAAGCGCTGCTGGCTGCCGCTCAAGTAATAGATCTTTGTAGCTTGTTTATTGTTTAATCTGTAGCTGATATGAGCATTGATTATCTTATTATTTACTTCAAGTTTCAATTGTCTATTTTGTTAACTGGTAATGGCTAATTAACAAAAGAAAGTAACTTATTACTTTCTTAGAATTCTTTCTTTCTTCTTCATTCATTCACATATTTCATTCTTCTTTATTATAGAATATTCAGTAACAAGCCACGGCACCTTTTACTTTCACCTTTTTAAAAAACTTCTTATTAAAAATAATTGCTCCAGATAACAGCCCCTTCAATAAAGAATGGACGATGCGCATCGGCATTGATTGCGTCCGTCGATACAGTTTCCGATCTGACCGACAATTTAAAGGATATATGGCATCCAATAATTCAGAATCCAAAATACCAGGCCCTGGGAACTGAACTCAATAACAATCGCGAAATAGTAAAGTTAGCACTAGAAAATTTGAGAAAGGCTTGCAGATCAAACAGAGGTGAGTTTAAATAATCATAATAAATAAATGCAGATTATTCGTGTCAGGCCAGTAAAAAAAATACATATAACGACATGGCATGACCCCATGCCGATGTACTTCGGGTGTCATAAAGGACAACTAAGTCTGGCGCTGGTTAAATGGCGCAGCATACCAAGCACGGTGGACATGGAAGAATTTAAAATAAATTCTTCCATGTCTACATTTTTGTTTTTGTGTGTCAAATTTGGTTAGATTTACGAGATGGTAATAACCAAATAAGAAATTGTGCGTTAATTGTATCTATAGACACGAGTACTGAACCTGATGATGTGAATGTTCAGAAACAATGTAAAGAACATCTCAAGCTTATTACGACTACGTCAGCAACGAAGAAGGCAATAGACGAAGCAGAGAAATGTTTGAAAGAAACTTGTAACATCGTGAAGACCCCCGTTAAGGTGACAAACATTTAAATATATTTCTTGCTTGTTGCATTGTTACTTTAATGAAATGAACGAAATAATGAATGAAATAAAAAATGTTATTGGTATTTGTTTAGATCAGGAAGAAAAAATAAACACATTGTATTACGTTTCTGATCATTTACAGGACAAAATGCAATAGTCATAGAAAATAATCGAACATTAATTTTCACAGATCAATAAAGAATCATCAGAATATAAGGGTTTGCAAATGCTCTCGGCTCAAAAGTTAGCTGAATTGAATGCCGCCATAGCTGTTCTTGTTCAAGCCATTTCAAGTAAATACGTCGTTAAATTTATTAACAGTTGTTTAAATGTGTTGATTATTTTCATTACAATTTTAATATAATGTTATAATAATATCGGAATGTTGGTGTCGTTATAGGCACAGAAGATGCTAACTACAAGGTGGTGGACGCGGCAATGTTCGCAATTTCACAAGTCACTCCCGAAATCGTACGAAGTGGGTATATATTTACGATCTTACATGAAAGCAGTTACAGATTTCGAGATTAAAACAACGATTACTATGAAGTTGTCTTACAAATAGGTCCAACTAGTGTTTCCTGACCCAATCTACCAGATCTGACAGCTTGGCTTGTAACGAGTATCAGCTAATAATTATAACAATAGCAGATTGATGCAGAATGCCTCTCGCCTTGCAAGTAGAGATTTACAATTCGTATTTTCGTCGTTCCACAGTTGGAACACGTGTGTCCTCTTAGAATGAGAAATAAACTTAGAATCTTAAAGCCATAGTCTGCCCCGCTGGCCGTATAATAATAATGTAATCCGTGTTACCTCCACGTTGAAGATACTTCGATAACCAACAAAATTGCTTGGCGTTTTTGAGGTGAAATCGTAATTATGACAGATACGGTTATTTTACGTTCGTAACATTAATAGAAATTAGCTCAGGAAATAGATTAGTTATAAACAGAGCTGTACATGTCCATGTTGCATTGTGTTTTAGATACTAACAAGCTCTGTGAGTACGAGGTCGACGCGAGCGAACGCCAAGTAATGTTGGGCCACGTGACTGCACTATGCAAGGCAAATAAACTTGTCTGTGACAGTATAGAGAGAAACGATGTCAAGGTAAGCACTTGATCATTGGGGTGTATTGGAAAACTGAATATAATGGAGTTGTCTAAATGTTGCTATTTACTTAGTTTCTTGTTATGATTTTCTAATTTTGTCTTTGTTTT
Source organism: Parelbella ahira ahira (assembly GCA_018244795.1). Taxonomy (NCBI): domain Eukaryota; kingdom Metazoa; phylum Arthropoda; class Insecta; order Lepidoptera; family Hesperiidae; genus Parelbella; species Parelbella ahira. The sequence goes on from DWME01001212.1 coordinate 8,423, forward strand.
ATTTTGGATATTTTTAACCAGATATACAAATTCATTAATCTTTTATTTCTACATTAATGCCGTTATACATATATGAAAGGGTATTTAAAAGCATGAGTATCTCTAAGCATGCGCATATGTAAGCATATGCATATGCTTACATAATTATTTGAAATATGTAGTAACAAGTTCCGGACATTTTTCTATTAACAACAATCTTCTTCCAGGAACTACATAGTGTGGCTAGGGCGTTTGCCAATTCGTCGGCCAATCTGTATCACATGTACAAACCTACTGGTGACGTCACGAGAGAAAATCGGGTAAACTGATTTTTCATTTTTTGGTAACGTTTTTCCTTAAAATAATGTGAAAACTAAATGTGAGTCAATAATATTGAACATAATTTCTCTTGGGTTCAAAAATTATACAACCTGTGCTAATGATTGTATATGTACCGGCTTAACTCACGTGCATTTTTCGGGACGGCTCGACTAGTTTCGGACCTGTACGCGGTCCTTCATCATGAGCTCCCGCGGGTTGCAGCGGGTCGCGGCGAAGACTGATAAACGTACATGAGTTCAGCCAGCACATATATACTCATGTGTGTAAACACTTACGGAACATTTAATAGTAAAACCTGCGCTAAGCATAAAAGATACTGAGCACGAGTATTACTAAGATAACACCGTAATTATTGTACACTGTAATTTCATCATTTACAGATAATGGAAATGTCTAAAGCAATTTCTCAAAAATCTTCTGAGATGCTTGGACGTGTTTATCAGTTGGCTGAGACTGTTGGAGGGGAAGACTGCTCGAAACTCGACGCGTCTATGACGAGGATGGTTGATACCACGCAGACATTATTGACTACTGCTCTAGTAAATATGATGATATAATTAGTTAGCGCAAAGAGTTTTAACGTTATTCTAATAACTACAATAACCTATTGCAATCATATGCTCGTTTCGTCTCGTACCGTAACGAATGATCTTATTTTCTTCATTTAGATAACAGCACCATCAATCGATGAAGATAAATTCCAATCTGCTCTCATCACTTCTGCTGACAAACTATTATCTCTAAATCAAGACTTAAGTGCTCAATGGTCACTGATAGTCCAAGACCCAAGACATAAAGCGATTGGAGTCGCATTGAGTGAGGATCAGAAAGAATTGGACATTACGATAAAAGAGTTAATAGCGGCGTGCAAAACTAAGCCTGGTTCGTAACTGAGTAAAAAATTCATACATTTTGTTAACATTGAACAGAAGATCGTTTTTTGTATCATTTGCCTACTAGCACATTTCCTAAGCCATATACTTAGGTATTTACTATTACAGGACTAGCACCAAAACCTCGGAAAGCAGAGGTACCCATTAAGCACAAAAATGTAACTGACGATGAGAGCATAAAAACGACGAAACAAATACATTTCTGTAATTCAGTGGACCAGGCGCAAGACAATATTAAAAGGGCCGTGGAAGATTTAAAACAGGTAAAGGGTTAATAATTAGACGATATTCAGGTTCATTGATGTATAACTTGAAATCAGCAGGTTTTCAATGTGAAAAAAATTATTTTAGATTTAGATTTTTGTTTTGATTTAGATGATTATAATGGGTTGTTATGAAATTGTAAATTGTTGATAGATATTTACATGTTTAGTAAATGTTTTAATTTAATAAAATTAAACAAGTTTCTGCAATGTGAATGTTGTGATAAAAGAGTCAATTTCTATTAAACGAAACATAGACAGGCTTCAGGAGAATCAAAAATAATTATGATTACCGTTTTTATTGGTCCACTGCTTTGATCTCTTCTCATATTATTATGTTAGAGTGAATTTAGATTGAATATTTATAATCTTTTCAGGCTTCGAAGCAGAAGTCAACTGGACCTATGATAATTGCAGAACAAGAGAAGTTAACAAATTTGATTCAAAACAACTTGGCGTTGGCGGGCGTTACCGTGTCGCATCTTATTTCTGATATGAGTAATGTTATTTAATCAATGGTTACATTCTTTTGGAAAAAAATTTAGGCCCGTAGATGCTGCGTAGCATTAATAATATACTTTAAATTAAATCCTAGTCTTTATGTTCATTTATGTGAACAATCAAGTACATTTCGGTACTGAAAATCTGTTTTGATCAATTACTATTTTTCATTCGTAACAAGAATTAAAAGAAAGGTTCTATTATTACACCATGCTATAGACAATCTTATTTATGTCCGGTTCTCATCTGATCTTTTTATTACATGATTATGTTTAGATGTAAATGTATTTTTTCCTTAGGTCCAAATCACATGAATTACGACAGCGCTATAAAATGCACCAGGGTTTTGGCAGAGCTACTTCCTGTAACAGTTAAAGGTAAATTAGCGCATACTTATTTGTAAATGAAACCACAATTTGTGCCTGTTGAACTGATGGACCTTAATGAAAATGATAGTAATAATGACTCGGTTACAAATAATGATTCAATTATATTATATCATATTATACGACTGTAGAAGTTCATATACTATTAAATTAAAAAAACGGCTCTCGCTTATTTATTTCAGCGAGCAAAGAACTTGGAAACTCAAAGGATGACATCGCTAAGAAAGAATTTTTGGCTGACGTGATGTCTTTATGTGAAGCTTCTAACAAACTCTACGATACTGCCAAGTATGATACTAAGGTAAAGTTCTATTTTAAATTAGTTTTCATTCTCGACTTGGTTCGTGTGAAGGCTGTCAGTTTCAAGACTATATAGGGTAAAAATTAATCAAAAATCAGTTGATAATATATTGAAAAACAAAAACTTTCTTTTGAGCATCGGGAAAGTTAAAGTCGGTTTGTTTTGTTTTAACGAGTTTTTTTAAGTTAATTTTTGGTGTTGTTGCGAACTTATGAGGCGGCCAATTTTCTTAAATAATATTAAAATAACTTATAAACATTTTCATTTTTATTTAATTGAAGTTTGCATACTAAAATACAAATAAGTAAAGTTACATGTAAATTCCAAGTCATTGTATACAGTGACATGTATCTATACAAATCAATGATCGTTTCAGATGTCGGGCGGCTTCAATGTCCTTTTGCTACATTTAGAACGAAAAATCTGAATATTACACAGCTTATCGTTTAACCATTACAGAATTTAAACGACGTGGCTTTGGATTTTGGCAACAAAGCTTCCAAAGTCCTCTATGCTGTGTCTGCCGATGTTGATCCAGGTCAAGAATGTGAAGTAAGTAAAAGTCAAAATAAAAAACATAAGAAAATATAAAAGTGAAGATATTTCAGTTATTTTATCCTTGGAAAGTGTCGGTAACTTGTAATGAATACTAATGCAACAGTAAGTTCTTTTATTAAAAAAGGCTGTTCATAATATTAAGTCGTAAACGTGATGTAAGAATTCTCGTGGTATCAAATTGGGTGTCATACAAATCTGTAAATAAACTAAGATTGATAGCTACAACCACTATTCGAGTATATTTCGTAATACAATGAGGTACAAAATGACGGTCTTGGAATTATTATTGTTTTTATGAGAAATATGATTTTAGGTAACTAAGCGCGCGAGACAGATTGGTGATAGCGCGTCCCACGTAGCCGTCAGGGGCGCCCGCGGCGCCGCGGCGGTGACGGATGCGCGTGCGCACGCCTTGTACGCTGCGGGCGCGCGCTGCGCGGACGCGGCCAGCGAGCTCATGTACACTGCTAAGGTGTGTGTTCTATAATCTACCAAATGTGATAGATCCTTTATCTATGGGTTTTTTAGAAATATTCATTTCTTTTAAAACACCGCCGTGGGTCATCAGGACTTGAGTTTTATTATCAAATGTCACCCGTTTTGATAATTTGCGGCATGAAACACAGTCGAGATTTAATCACTGAATTTAAATGTTTTTAAGAAGTCTCACGAGCCGTACAACTCACATGGTCAGTTGTGGTAAAAAGTTGATTTTTAAACTCAGGTGGGACTGCATTTTGTTTGTGATCCATAGTATTGTAACTAGTGACTATTTATGAATATTAATTTAAGTAGACTGGTACATATTCGTATGTATTTATCTGTGACAAAATCCGTTAATGCTGCCATATCCTTAAGTAACTTTTAAATGAGGTAATCTTCGGAATAAACCTGATATTGTAAGTTACAAACATGCCTTAGGCACTTTCCAGTACTAAAACACAAGTCTTTATACGTAAATGTTAAACAATCTTAATAGATTTATATTAATTTTACAGCTCGTAGCGCCATCGATACACAACCCTGCAAGTCAAAAAGCCCTTCTAGATGTTTCCAACCAATTATCTTCAAAGATCAAAGAGTTCTCCTTGACTTGGCAACCCTTATCTGCTAACTCTGAACATGTGACTTTCGTCAATGAAATGGATGCAGAAGCACAGAAGTTGAGACAACTGTTGGACAGCTTTAGTCAAGATTTGAAGAATAATAAACTAATTAAACGAAGAGCTGTCGAGAAACTGGAAATTCAGGATACACCGTTAAAGCAGCTCGCTGCAAATATTTTAGAAACTGCTAAGGTAAGCATTTACTTAAAATTAGAGGTGCTACAAACACAGCATAGTTATTAACACTAAATACAGCACCAAGTGTTTGGAAATACGTGTTAAGGAATCCATTTACTGTTTGTAAATAATTGCTTTAGAACGATTCTGGTAATGATAATGTAAATATTCCGATCGGTTTAAGTCCCATACATAGAGACTTCTCATACGTTTCGGCAAAGTCAAGGATTTCATATTATGATTCAATCACCATATTTATGTATGTGTAGGCTAAAGCTGAAGTTGCCAATTCTCCGGAAGAAAGAGAGAACTTTATGGAATATACCAGCAAACTAGCAGATGCCATCAAAAACCTGGATTTGGCGAATGCTAGATGCAGAAATTTGCCCCATGTAAGTTTATTTATTATTATCACCTTATATTGGGACGGTATGTTACGACATATTTTTGACCTGCTACATTACCAATAGAAATTAAATGTCCTGCTTTTTGTAATTGGAAACGTCTACTTTGAAAGTATTCGCATGTCTAAAAAGTAAATATGGATAGAGAAAAAAAAGGAATGTGACAATAAGCAACAATAAAGAAATAGGTACTTATCTGATACATTGATATCCTGATAAATGCGCTCGTACACTTTATTCTGAAATTGTTATTGTAGAATGGAGAGAGACGACAAGACTTAGAAGATGCTGTGCAATATTTGCAGCAGATCTGCTTAGAGTCAAGAATACAAACCGGTGAGCAGAAACGCTTCGTCGATTTAATGGTAAGTTTGATTCATAATATACTCGTATGATCGATTTTTTTTCGTTCTACTGCTGAGCATAGGGTTTCGTCACAATTAGACCGTTTGATCTGAAATTAGCATGCCTCGACGAACATTTTGTAGTACCAATGATTTTTCTGTCTCCATTATAGGTAGTAATATTTAGTTAAAAGATACCCGTATCTTTATAAAATGCGAGGTGTATGTTAGAAATTTGATTTCCACGCCTACGAAGTTATAGAAATATTATCTAAGCCACAAGGACATCAATGCTACGTATGTACATCCATATGTAGTGACAATGTTACTGTTGCATTTTGTGGATTTTTTTACGTATCCCATACTAGACTTATATTTGTATACCTGAATTTACGTTTGTAGAATAGAGTAGAATTACAGTAAAATCTGGTATTTACATTAGCTTCAAAAATATACTACATGTTAAAATATGTACTACATTGACGTGAATAAATTTTATTATTGTTAAGGAAATAAAAGAAAGTACATATTAACGAATTTGATCATAAATTCTCGGCCGCCAAGTTTACTATAATTAAGATTAAGTATTTAACAAATATAATTATATAACATTTTATGTTTCTGTCCTGTTATTTCAGGATCTCATCCACGACGTTTCAACGGTCGCGCAAGATCTCAACGACAAGTTGAGCACTGTTAATCCCGAACACAATAGAAATGCTCTTATTGTAAGTTCATTTTGTTTTCATAAAAATAATAATAGACACAAGCACCTTGAAGTACCATCGCCTCCTGAAGATGTACCTTATACTAAATAATGTGATCTGAAGATATAATAAGCTATTGGTATAATAGTTCTTCATCTCACGGTAGTATCGTACAGTTTATTTCAATACATTTTACTATCACCATCGAGAAAATTGTGCAAAATAGCCTTTAGTCACGAGTATTACTATTCTAGGGGCTTTAGGCTTATAGTCTGAGTCGTCGTCATCTGGGAAAAAATCTGGTAGGTAATGATGAATATGTCAATGAAGGGAAACGAGATCGTAATGAGTGCATTTGGTCTGAGTCGATGTAAATTTATTTATACACATTTAAACATTTTTGAACACATTTTTAAACATTGTCATACGTAGAAGTTATTTTAAAATATCACTGTTATTATTTGATGTCAAATAAACATGAAAATATTTCTATTCGTTTGTAATATTTTACAGACAATCAAGGATGAAACTGATGACATAATCAAGGATGCTGTGGAAGCTGAACAGCCACAGCCAATAAGGGATGATGGAGGAGATGTAGATGATATTTTAAACATTAAGCTATTTGCTCAGGTATATTTCATCATATTTTACTTCTTACTTCTGCCGGACATAATAACTAAAACTTGATAGTAATAAAAAAATATGTTGGCATGTATGACTGTGTTATATATTCTTGAAGCACGTTAACGCTACTATCTTCTTTTTAAAATAACTGCACGTTTTCTGCAGCTTAAGTATATTTTAATATACTTTTGAACGCAATTTTTAATCGTGTTTAATAATTTAGCGTGCTTTGTGGGTAATATTAAGCTTTAAATAATTTGATGTATTTTTACAGAAATGCAACGAGCGTGTTAATATTATACACAAGGCAATAAAAGATATCTCTGATGAGCAGTCGAAAGAAACGTTGCAAGATAAGTTGAGATGTTTGAAGGGTAGCGCCGATTTGCTGAGGTAACTTTAGGAACTCAGAGGAAACTTTATACCTATATATGTACTTTCAAGTTCCAGTGTCAACTTTTGAGTATAACATGTGTAGTGGTCCAATTGCTTACCGAGTGAATATCTCCGTTCTACGTCGTTTTTTTCAAGATTTATGTAGACTTGAACCGTTTTCGGGAAACAAAAAGTGGATTATTTAAATTTTCGTATTTATATTTGCATATGTATAAAAAACAGCGGAATCTGCTTTAACCGCGTAAGAAGGATAAAATCCTGGTTGAATGTAAAATTATAACTACGGGGATTTAATTAAAACTAAAATTTTATCAACATTAATTTTCTCAACCAATCAAAGCAACTGCTATCATCGTAATCACAATACCGATAAACATAATTCATAAATACATCTGTAGATAGATAATTAACAAATTTTAATATTATTTCCAGAATTTTGATTCTAAAATAGTACCTACTCAGAATTCTGTCTTATGTGTAGGCGACATTTTTATTTATCCTTTATTTTTTATTTTACTTGCAATATTTAAATATAATGGTTATTATTGATAGCAGTTTTATATATTATCTTGTAATGATCAGATTATTATTTGTCATATTGTATTGCAATTTTTAGATTTGCAGTAAACAGCCATATATCATCAGTACGCGGAGCAGTTCTTGATGCAAACCAGGCTGATTATGAAGAATTAGAGAAGAATATTGAGAATATTCTTCAATCGTCGAGGAAAACGAAGAACGACATTAACGAAACGGTACCCCATTTTGTTTCGCAAATAAGTTATTTTCTACGTTTTGTTTTCTTTTATTGGTTGATATGATCGGAATATCTTGAGATGTCTTTTAATAAGTTTTACTTAACATTCATAGTGCAAGTATACAAAAGCTGAGACCTAGAACACATGCTTAACTTCAAATGCTTGTGGCGTTGCATTCAAATCCTTCTGATTATCATTTGCCAATTCCAGGATTCGGCATCCGTAACTATGGCGACAGCAACAACTCTCTGCAGCGCGGTGGCAAGCCGCACTGCCGTTGAGAAGATTCCACCAGCACTTGCATCCTATCTGTTAGAAACACGGTTAAAAGTTGACCTAGCTGATCCCAAACAAAAGTACAGGTGAAAATTATGCATATTTTGAGAATCGTTATTTTAAATCAGGGCTTCAGACCCCTTTGAATTTAATTGAACCAACTTTATTTTGTCACCAGAAAGCAAAAGAATTTACATAAACAGATTTATGAGTCACTTTTGGCACTGGTAAAACGAAAATGTTTTATATTTCTTACAGGTTAGAAGAACATCTTAAAAAGTTGATCAATCTATTGAAAAGTCAGGCCATGGCCTCCAGCAGACGAATTGCAACGTGGCAAGAAGAAGACGATGGAGAAGTTGCAGAAATTACTCACCAGATCGTAAAGGTTATTTATTGCATTTTTTAACTAGTTTTCACGACCTAAGACTAGTTTGCAGAAATAGTTTATGTTTACAACGAGGTTGAAGTGACCAAAAACTAAAAAAATCGTTGAATGAATTTGAAATGAACCACATACTAACTTTACCACATGTCATAATATACACATGCTCTCATAGACTGGTTCGTTCTTGAGATCACATCATATATTCAGCATTGGTCTTGAATATGGTTCATTTCGAATTGAAGTCCATGTTGATATTGGTATCTACGACAGTGCATGATAAGATATTTGGATACTTCTTAAAAATGACGGTGCCTGCGTGAAAAATAACTCTAACTTAGGACATTTTCAGGAGATTGAATCCTTCAATAAAGAAGATAAAAACGGAGTACAAAATCGTTCAGAGATAGAAGTGTTAAATGAGAATGACTTGAAAAAACTTCTTCTACCATCACACGATATTGTAGTCCATGGCAACCAGAAGTAAGTTACATTCGTAAATAGTGAACATTATTAGTTATATAGAAAATTCAGGCTACAATCACTCTAAAATTCACTGTTTCTCTCCATCCAAAAACACAAGTCAACAATTTTATATAGGCTTCTCGTATTCGACTCCGCTCGAAATAGTAGTGGATTTTGAGAATCCATATTTTTAACGAATTTTAAATTTATTTCCCAAGGGAACTAAACAACAAGCTAGAACAACAAATGCAGAAGCTCAGCTCGTTGACGGGGATGGTTCAGCTGGGAGTGAGCAAGCCCGAGTCGCTCGCGCGGACGCTGCACGCCGTCGCTGACGCCGCGTTGTTCCTCACGTCTGTCGCACGCTCCCTCGGACATCGAGTGAGACTTATCATAAATATCTATCAATGTTAAAATTTTAATCTGCATCAGTTTTTTTTTTCGGAGATATTTTTGACAATGTGAATTGCAATCACTACATTTTTTTTGGTTTACACTAATGTACATACAACACCCCAAGGTTGAGATACCAAAGTATAAACCACTAGGCTGATAATACCACTGAAATAAGTATGTAGTAGGATTATTTAAAAATATATGCTTATTTCATATATTGCATAATATATTTGTTGTTCAATCAGGATCCAATAAAAAAGGTTAGAATAGATGAAGCATCGGAGGCTCTGTGTTCGACCACCTACAACCTTCTTATGACTGCGGACGCAGCAAGTAGGGTAAGTAACATTACTCTTTCTACTTCTAAAGAAAAGAGCAACTTCTATCAGTCCGTGGGTACCGTGCTTGAGCACAGGGATATGCCTTTTTCGTGATGACCGCACATCGTCACCGAACTACAAACTACAGAATATGTTTCAATTAAGTCTTTTAAATCTCATTTTGTTAATAAGCCTGAAATATGTACCGTTTCGTCGCACAGGATCCGCGCAATCCCAATTCACGTAGATTACTTCATGAGGCTGGTCGTTTGGTGAACGAGTCAATTACAAAGCTGGTGAGTTCTCAACTTGTATTAGTTTATGAATAGCGTGTGTTAAGAATTTATTGATTTTGAATATGTTTTTAAGTAGTATTTTAATGGTAAAATAATTTCGTAATGTGCAGTGAACAGTTACCATCAGAACTGACTGAGTGTAATAAAATAATTCTTCAACTGTTCCACAGTCACGAGTGGTTCTATCAGAGGATCGGATGAAGCGCGATTGCAATGAGATCAGTCGCTATCTGCAGTTGCAACAAAGCTTGCTGCAGACCGACTACCCTACCTGTAATTTGACGTACGCCGCTTGCTTAGAACCGTTGCAGAATCAGAACAATTTACGTAAGCCGACAAAACTCGTATTTATATGATTACATAGTATAAATGAAAATATTTAAAAAATATTACAAATTATCGTGTAAATTTCTCCAGAATCCCTCCAGACCGAAGAAGCGATGACTCGGGAGGAGTGCGGCGCTAACCTGCAGTACATCAGCTCGATGGTTTGCCACAGCGCAGAGTACGCTGCTCAATGTGGATATCTGGTTAGTTTTTGGACCTTATTTTGAGATCATTTACCTACTTTTGTTTCATGTTGCCTTGTCTCTATTTGAGGATTAAGACGATTACATTGTGTTATCGTTCTTAAGTGGTAATTTTTTTGTCACTTTCCATTTAGTTTTGGCTATAAATATCTGATTACCAATCGATAGTTGTTAGATCTCTTGTAAGGAATTAGAACTACATTTATGAGGTATATTTGATACATAAGACAATATATCATATCAATATATCGTGCGACCGGCTAGCGTTTGGTCGCGATCCCGCCTGATGAAAAGGTCGGATGGGTCCTAAGATGGAGCACGCATGCCTAGGAAAAGCCTATTCCCCCTTATTTAGAAGAGCCCCTAATTATATGTGTTCGGAAACACAGACGCCGGGAGATTGTTCCACGCCTTGGCCGTCTGGATAAGAAAGGTGGAACTAAACCGTTTCGTTCTGGTCATTGGAATGTCCACCAGATAAGGAAAAGAGAGTGAATAAACTACATTCAAACTCAATCAGTACTTATTTATCACGACATCATTTAGAAATCTTCCTTAGTAAATAAATCATTTAACAAAATAATAGTGAAGTATTAATGGTCACGAGTCTTTGGTCTATTGTTTCAAATTTTGTTGTTAAAAATGGAAATTTCTATTTGTTTCAGCTGACACTTCCAGACAATTATCAGCATATTGCCAAAGAAGGATTCTTGAACTTGCCTCGTATTCGGAACATTACAGGCGACATCAGGATGGGCTGTTTTAAAATTATACGATGTCAGGATATTGAACAAGTTCGTTTGTTTATTGCTATTATATATTTTGATATGTCAAATGCGGTCATAGTACTGGTATTGTATTTTTACGAGCAAAAACATGTTATCAATGGAATTAAATTTTTTGAAAAAGATCTAGGTTTGTTGGGTGCTTCCAGAACGTATACTATAATTATGTATAGTATAGTAGTATATCCAGAACGTATACTATAATTATGTTTAGTATTAAGTATAGTAGTATATGTATACTATAATTTTTAGTCCATTTTCATATCTTTTACGCCGTAATTTGAACTGTTATTTCCAAGATGAGCAGAATTAATTTAACGCAATGTATCGTTTTTAGGCTAAATATTTGCAATCGGAGGTAAATAAGCAAATATTAGATTTAAATGAAGTGACGCTAGAAGCTGTAGAGAAGATTAAGGATTCACAGACGCAAAGAAACGTAATGGGAGGCTTGCAAGAACTAGATAAGGTTTCAAAGGAGCTCCAGCAGGCATTGACGAAAAATCCCGATGATATGGTGCGATTTTATTTTAAAAAATCTGCAGTCCATTTTTTAATGCGAATAATCTATTAGATTTTCACTCATTTCGATACTAAAATTTATTTTATCATTGGATCATAGAAACGAGACTATTAATTGTTGCAATAAGTTGGGTACAGTTATATCCGATTTATATGTGAAATAACGTAGTTATGTTGAAATCAAGATTCTTTTTAGATTGGAAAATGTTTGATTATTTAACCAAGATCTATTTGAGTATTCTTCTATGAGATTAAAAAAGTTAAAATCTCTTTTATAATTATATTTTTATGTTTCAGAAAACAGTAAGCTCTGTGGCTTCCAAACTTTTAGACGCTGCGGAGGATCTGAATGTTCTAACCAGGAACCTCACAGTTATACCACAAGTGAAACCGTCTGCGGAGTGCAAAACACGTTCTGATGAAGTCATAAATAATGCTAAGTTAGTTTTCTTTAATATGTTATATTTAGCAGTTACATTTCATTATTTGCTTATTCAGCAACATATATATATACTCGTATTTTCACCTCTTAACACACCTGAATAATATTGAGCTTCAAGTTTTCTTTAGTTATACACCAAATAAAAAGCAGTTGAAGAGGAATAATCTTAAGGTCCCCCCTACGACGTATAGGGAATTTCTGGAATCTTGACTAATATTATAATGTGACCTAACATTGTATTGTAGGTCACAGTATTAGTAAAAAGCAAGTAAAAACACATTTTTCTATTATTACAAATTACCTTTCAGAAATTTGATTAACAAAACGCAAGCTTTGGTGAAGCAAGTGGCTGCTTCAGATAAAGAAGTGTTGACATGGAAGTTGTTCCAAAGCGGCAGGGGCGATTTTATTAAAGCTTTTGATGACTTCGTGAAAAGTATAATGTAAGTGATTCTAACCCTTAGTCTATGCATTGGCAAACTTACAAAACCTTTTAAATATCTATATAAAACGCATGGTAGAATTTTTAAAGTTTCTTTGTGTTATTAAATATTGTAATAATTATTTTCCTTTTAAATTTGTCAATAAAATTCCTCTTAAACAGGAGCAGAATAATTTAATCACTGCAGGTCACTTGATGAATTTGGCGTTTTTTATTCCAAGTAACAATGTTATTAATGTGCAACAATATCATGTTATACATTTTGTATCATTTAACAGAGATAATGGACGCCGCGTTGGTTTCATCGAAGTCAAAGAAGAAAAAATAAAGGAAGAACCTCCGAAGAAGACCTTTGTTGAAATACAGTATGTTTTACAGTTGTTCTATGATATTGGATGTACATATGAAATGCAATTGATTCGTTATGGTAGCAATGATTTTAAGTTTCACCTGTATCCGTCTATTTCAATACCAGTTGCTGTGTTAACATTTAATTATTTGTTAAGTTATAAATAATGAAGTTGCGAAAAAGTATGAGAATTAATGGCGTCAGTTTTATCTATAATAGAAAAGCATACACACAGCGACATCTGCGTATTAACTGTTGGATCCCAAAGAATATATGATCAAAAGTGTTAAAGAGAGTTTCGAGTTTACAACAAATCCTTTGGCTTATAATCGATGGATTAGTTCTGTTTTGCCTAATTATACCTATCAGTAGGCTACTTATGTAGCAGAAAGGAAGCATCAAGTCCTTTAGAATTGCTAATAACTATAGTAATAGAGTCATCAAATTGTTACAGTACCTACTAATAATGCCAGTACGGGACGATAAATATTTATTGCTAAGAGAAAGTGACACCCCGTCTGTAAATTTTGAAAGGGCAGAGGAATATAGTATGCTAGGAGAAAAGAACATTTAAATAAAAATATCACTGTTTTCAGGCTCGATCTCGCTAACAAATGGTTAAGTAATCCCGCTGCTAAATCAGATGTCAAGACTGCTGGCATACAAGGAGTCAAGAATATCATAGAATTGGCTGACAATGTAAGCCTTTCATTTGAATTCCGTACCTTCATCATCATCATTATCATCATCATCATTGTTATCATTAGCCTATCTCAGCCCAGTACCGGACATGTCCGTACTGTATTTTACGTTTTTAGTAAATACAGAATAGAGAACATATTTTAAAACTCAAATCAAAGAAATCTCACATTTCTACCATTCTTATTATTATCAAGATGCTTAATGTGACTGTTTATACCGAGGTGTCCTGTGAGATAAAAATCTGGGTTTATTTCAGGTTAATACTGCTATATTTGTTATGTTATAATATTATGAACTAATAATTCTGGTTAAGCTACTTGTATACTACTCTTTCTTCTCTATATTTATTTTGTCTACTTATCCTATTCTCTCTTCTTTTTGTGTTATAGATATCAGAAGATATGAAAAGTGAAGAAAAGGTTGATATGCAGGGCATGATTCGGGAAACCAGGGAACTCCTGGACAGTTGCGTGACCAAGTATAACAGCGAAAAGGCCAGGTAAAAGATTGACAACTAGAACTGTTTTATTTTGGTAAATTTTTACCGTTAATATAAACATGAAGATAGGGATTGTTCTTACCACTTTGGAAGTTTTTGGAGAAATTCCGCGGGATTGTCTTGAGAACCAGTATCATTAATAATTGACGCAAGAATTAAGCCGAATGAGACTGAAGACTAAATGTACTTTACGTTCTAGAATCAGATCTACATCAATGATTTTATGGTATTGTTTCAGTGCAGGTTAGGAATAAAAAGAAAAGGTTAGGGATAGAAAAAATGAATTGGCGGTCAAAACAATTAGAATTATTATGATTGTTCAATAGTGTACAAATGTACATGTAATAGGTTTCTTTTTATAATTGTCAGTCTATTATTGGAGCGATTAAAAGAGCTGCAAAGCATGTTTGCGTGGCGTGTGGTGACGAGGGTCGTGGAGGACTTCTTGGAAGAAGAACCTCTCGCAGACCTCGATATTCTTGCTGATGTTGAAAGAGGTAGGTTGGACTGAGATACTGTTTATGTGCTGATATTGATTGTCTTAATTAGAGTTCAGTGATTGGGTCTATTTTTCAAATAAACTTTCTGATTCGGTAGTTCGGTACTTCGGTCCATTTTTTTAAATAAACTTTATGGATTACAAAATTTGTTATAGGTACTGCTTATTTATAGGAGATTTACAAAATTCGTTCCATCCCATTTTAGATGAACAGAAACGCAAATACATTTTGGAGAAAAAGATTGCGGAACTATTATCACAACTGGGCAAGGTGACTAGGACTGTAAGGTTTGTCGCTGATGCTGGCGCTGGAATATCTGGCCAGGAGCTGATGCGTACCAAGGATCAGGTAATTGCAACATGAATTTACAATAGCTTACAATAACTTAAAAGTAAATTGCGTCGTTAATTTCATGCTCGGTAATATTATATTTCTAGGGACAGTTTAAACCTTAAATATATAACAGGACTGTACGAACGCTGCTGCCTCATTTTGTATGGGATTTTGCAAAGGCCAGCCGCAAGCAGAAAATGCTTCATTATTCAAATATATTTCAGGTTGAACTTCTCGCTCCAGCCCTGGTGAAAGCTGCTCAGCACAGAATTGAACATCCTGATAACACTGTAAGTGAACGTTAAAAATAGAAATTTTCTTCAGCATTTTGTCTCGGCCAAATCTTTTAAACTTCACTGTTTTGAAAATAATCTTATACAAATCTAGTGAATAAAATTTGTGATTTTTTTTTCAATGAATGGATTGCGTTAAGTTATAATCTCATCTGACGGTGACTATGATCAATAAGAATGAAACACGTTTGTTTGTATGGGAAGTGTTTATTAACTTTTGCCTTAAATGATTTTATGTTTAAAATTGAAATTGAAATCGAGTATATCGATAAATATTCGTAAGTGCTCGTATGATTTTAGTTTAACCTCTCACTCTTCGAGTTGGGGCTCAAATTCGGGTGCGCGCACATTTTATTTTACTGACATAAATGTGTTTTTAATATGAAATATCCATTGTTACAATCATGAAGGAAAACGTCGTGAGGAAATCTGTGCACCTTATAATTTCTATTATATTATACGAAGCATATAGCATTTATTATTAATCAACAGTAGGCTAATGTCGCCGTCTATGGTGTTTACATTTTGGAATGTAACTATGGACTTCTCTTAAATTGAATATATACGGATTGCACAGGGATTGTGGTCGTGTGACGTCAGATGCCAAGAGTATGTTTCTTCTGTGATGTCAATGAAACCGTTTAAGCTTTGCCATTTTGTATCGCAGGAGGCGGTGGAGGAGTACAAGACGTTGTTAAGTCAGTACGCGGAGTCAATGTCCAAATTACGAGAGATCTGCGACCGTTCAGTTGACCCCATGGACTTCGCGCAAGTTGCCGGTGCGTGAGGTTTTTACGATATGCATAATATGTGTATATTTTCTCCTTGCATCATACGAACAAAATATTATATTTAACGGGGACGAGTTTCTTACGTAGTTGTCGTCGTATATTAAATACGTCGTATATTAAACACTTATAAATGAAAACTTTTAATCATGTACAGAATTTATAACACCGACATTACAAAAACCAAGCGACATTCTTGGCATGTTTAACTTTATAATAAATTATTTATGGTATGTAAAAATCTACAGCGACTTTGACAGGCCCATTGGTTCAGTCGTTAGTGAATCTAAACTTTGAACCTGGAGGCTTGGGTACGATTCCCATCCAGGATAAATATTTGAATTAATGCACAATTACATATATAGTATCGGTATGGATACGGCCGTGTGTTGTTCTATACGTAACGCGTTTGGTTATTATTGAATATAGTTGAAAATGTGTTGTACTTAATGTAGTGTAGGACGCCGTCCGGCCCTGTGGGATGACGATCTGTGAAAGTCTGCATTCAAAAGCTGGGTGCGGCAAGCCGAGGACAGCGCGCGATGGCGCTCATTGGGGGGTGTCTATGTCCTGCGATGGACTGAGATGGGTGGATAATGAGGATGAGAATAATAAGATCTGAAATAAAATATATTAAAATTTCAGGAGAAACCATGCAACAGATGAGAGAAGTCTTTACCGTTAAGAACGACCCGCAGTTCTGTTCGCACGCCTCCAGAGCCATAACTAGGTGACTATTTTTACTAAGAATAATAAGAAAGGAAACCATACAGTCCTTCAATTTGGGTATCATTGAGTTAACAGTTACTTCTTTGCAAATATTTTTGACGGAACGTAAACGAAATTGTGCATTATTGGCAAAATATAAGTGCTGTCAAAGAGGATTCACATGCCCGTGCAATAGTTTGTAACAAGGTATTTCAAATTTCGTTTTCGGCTTTATTGCCTAATAGTCTTATTAAGTCTGATCCTTATTCGTGCAAGTCTAAGCTTGCGCAAGTATGTCGTTGTGGATATGTGTATGTATTATAAACATTATCAAAGTTATACTGACATACATTTTCAAAATTTGGCAATTTTCCGATTGCGTCTAAAATACTGACACTCACATTTTGGAGATATCACTGAGTTCTGAATTTAACTTTTAGAATGCAGTTTGATTTAATATAATGTAAAATTTAAAAAAACATGTTTCGCAAATTGTGATATCAGTTTGCAAACAAAACGGCTTCTAAGTCCATCAGCTGTGTTTTAATATAATTATTAGTGAAAATACGGGAATGCGAAAATTTCCAGACTTGGTCTCCGGGTGATCGAAGCCGGCATGGGTTCCAAAGAGGCGCAGAGCGACCCCGAGTTGAAGCAGGCTCTGGGGCAGGCGCGCGCGCGGCTCACCGCCACCACCAGGCAGCGAGCCAGCCGACAACCCAACTGGAATGACGTCATTGCAGAGGTGAGTTTCCATAGCATTTTAAGGCTCGGAGGCTTTAATTATTTTGTTAGTTTGATCGCTCTTTTACACTCTGTATGACTGTTTTTAATACCCGTACAATATCTGGTACCTATATACTCGTCCTGTACATTTTTCTTTCATCTCATAAATGCATCACTTTTTTTTATTCGGAGTTAGCAGACGTTTAGGATATTTTTTCTTTGTGGCTTCTCTGCGGGTCACCAACAAGGTTTGTTAGTAAAGTCAGTTAGAATCCTTTCTTAATCGGATTA
>DWME01001213.1:0-26204 GCA_018244795.1 Parelbella ahira ahira
TGCAGGCGTTTATGGACGGCAATGACTACTTGTAACTGTTGCCTGCTCGTATTCCACTTTGTTCACTTAAAATAAATATTTAAAAACTCTTAGAATAACCCACTATACAACATTTTTTAGACATATCATTGAATCACTTATTAACGCCTAAACTGAGCAATAGGTACTTCCGTGGAAAACATTTGGTCTGAATGGTGCGGGAAAATGCTTCTCATAACGTTTTTAACTGCGGTATTGGAGCGTAAACGAAAACGATTTTTATTATGTAATACTATATTGTCTGATTCCCAAATAACAAATAGCAATAGAATACGCATAAACACATACCCATCTAAGAAACACCGCAAGTGATGAGGTAAATACATAAACTCCATGTTATTTTCCGATTTCCGTTAAACAAAATGTTAGGTAAACTTTGTTGGTTGTCAGTTCAAGACAATGTTTTACTCTGGCTTTACTGTGGGAACAGATTTTAAGATTTTGTCTGGCAACTCTAAGCTAATAAATTTAATAATGATTTAAAAAAATTACAATTTTAACTCTTAAATATCCATGTCCATTTTAATTGAGCCAAAGCCAAGTTACCTACATCATGTCATTCACCTTACAATTAGTGGAATGAAGATAGATGTGGCAATTATGTAAAGTGGTAAATCCTAGTAATTATTGTTGGTAATATATCTTAGAATACGGATACATAAAAAAAACTATACGATATATATCTCAGTTGCTTAGGAAATAATTTGAGTATCGCAGACCAAAAAAACGCCCTGGCATTTTCGACAATAGAACACTAATGATCGCCTTAGCATTCAAATCGCCTACGCTCCGTCTTTGTCTCCGAAACTCCCGAGTTTTTCATTCGCAAGTGTAATTTTTCAAGCAACACGATACATACTCGCACAATGATTGAAGGATATAGGTCAACCTGTTACCGCCTCAATGAACCGCCAGAGCATAAGTCAACACATTAGTTGAATTATATTTTGAAATTCCGTATGGCATTACGGACTGAATTGCATTTAATTAAGATCGAGAGTAGCGTGGACGATTTTGATAAATGTTGTTTTAAGCTGTTCGATTGGGTGTGCGTTTCTTACGACACGAAATTTTTTTTACACGAACGAGTGTTTGATGAGTTCATGGTCATCTTAAGTAGTTTGCTACTGGCTAGTAATTAGCTTACTCCTATTTAGGCACGCAAGGATATTTATGAATAACCATATCAAAGAACTGGGCCGCAATTCGTGCCTAAATAATTACAAAATAATTGTTTCTTTCTAATGTAAATAATTATTTGCACGTACAATTGTTTATTTTAAATAGTGAAATTAGTAAATATCAACTAGAATTGTTATGAAAATCTTGATTGAATAAATTTGTTCTCTTAAAGAATTCTATCGTGTGAATCAAATTCGGCATCAAAAGATTTTATTAATGTGTCCATATATGTCAACAGTTTAAATAATATATATTATTTTTTTTAGATTTTATGCTAAAACACATGAGTAAATACATATGTATTTATTATATTAATTTACGTTAAGAGAAAGCAATGGATTAATGTTTGTTCCTTAGACACACGCTTTTAGTAGTGTATTACATACAAGTAATTGAAGACAACTGTTAACGGAACGGATAAAATAAAAAACATCTCAGTTTGATCTTCCTTATACTGAAACAGTCGAGAATTATACTATATACCTACACGTCACGACTACCAAGTTAAATTTGGTATGTAATAAGATAATAAGTATGTATTTAAATTGGACTTCAGAAATAGTAAGTACAAATTTTTTACTGACGCTAACTATTGAATATGTAACCATTTCAGTGTATTAATTCAAAGGATGTAATTGGCAAAGACACTAAGACTACAAGAGCAATGTATGCTTACTATCAGATATCTAATCACCAAGAACGTCTACCGGTTATTTAAGATGAAAAGATAGCCATGTTCACAAGTAGCATCAGAGCTGCCTATTTTCGTATATCTTGGAACACTAAGCTATTACGGTTATATTTAAGTTCGGTGGATGACGGTGAAGCCATGTGACATTTGAGTCTATTAATCACATTGCTATCCCGGTGTCGTCTTCCGATGTCTGAGAACGTACGTATATTTCAATATTCGCTTTTATTAGGTTTATTTAAAAATAGTGTCTGTCCCCAAAATACATTACAAACAAATTCAAAATAGCATGTGTTATAATATTTCAAAATGGTGGATTGGAAATTGATTTCCTCTCACTGTGTTTAGTGATGTAGTGAAGAATCATAAAGAGTCAAAAACGTCATCTACATCAGGACTTAGGTGCGGTAGCTCTTCTCAATCTGTGAAGAAACTTTTCAGACTCTCAAAGGGGGTAAGTGTAGATAAGACGTAAACTGAAATTAAGTTTGATAAGTGCACAGAAAACCGCACATCAAAATATTTGTAAAATCAGGTTGTAGTTTTTTTTAAATAGTTAACTTGTGACAAATTTCAGAAATATGAAATATTTCATTGTTGTTTTGTTAGCACTTCTCACGGAAACTATGTATTATTACTTGTTAAAACTAACAAATTGATTTGAGTAAAAAAATCAATCACTCTATTTCTACATGAAATAAAGGTAGAAAAACAATTCTTTTATCAC
Source organism: Parelbella ahira ahira (assembly GCA_018244795.1). Taxonomy (NCBI): domain Eukaryota; kingdom Metazoa; phylum Arthropoda; class Insecta; order Lepidoptera; family Hesperiidae; genus Parelbella; species Parelbella ahira. The sequence goes on from DWME01001213.1 coordinate 2,640, forward strand.
GTTCAACAACAATAAAATCCTTGTGGACGCGAGCTTAAAATCGCAATTTCGCGAGTGCATTGTTAAAAATCAGAAACCTCCGTGTGAGAAGAGCGTCGACGAAATCATTAACAAGAAACGTCTAAACAGAATTGTATTGTCGGTGTGAAAATGGAAAAACCGTCGGTCCGTGTGCAGGAATGGAACGCATTGAATGGAACAATTTCACGCGTCATAAAATATCGGTGCGGCATTCGAAAATTTTCGATACGAGATGGAATGGCACCGTTCGTCCCGTACCGTTGGCGGGCGTAGAGAATGAAATTAATCGATCCGTTTTCTCATATGATATCATTATTTTTCTTGTGTCGTTTTTACATCTGTCGATTGCTGCAAATGAAACCATAGTTTAAATTTCTTGGGATTGGGAAATATCAGTTACATAATGAAGTTTTCGTCCATCTAGTGCAGATAGTTATGCAGTAAAGCTGTACTGTCTTTCTAAATTTTAAAGGATAAAAACACTTTATACATACATATGTAGGTACACCTTCATGTAAACTTTAGGTACCTACAGATAAATGCAAATATTATTGTCATAGTTATAAAAAAATTGGTCCTACCCTTGGTGAGTTTCAAATTGAAAATCATAATATTGCATGCAAATGTATAACAATAATCCTTTATATAGAAATATTTAAGCTAAAACACGTAGACATGATGATATATGTATGTAAGTTTTAACAGTGAGTAATTCCGAAAGGCCGTGTTAATTCCCCAAATCCCAACGGCCGAGTGGTCATCTCGCCCTTTGTAATTCAGAGCTGGCCCAATCAACACCCCTTCTGAGGGTCGAAGTTAGAGGGAAAGTTAGTATCGTCTCCCTTGAGGATGAAAACTGAAGGGCAATATACTGATCCCTGAGATACGCTTCGATAGATACTATACTCGTTTTAATTATAAAGGTAGTTTTATTTCCACTGAATTAAAAACATATTCCCACGAATTATGTAGAACAGTTGTAGCATTTAACAAATATGAAATAATTTTAATTAATCTAAGAAATGTATATTAATATCTGTAAATGAACTCATTCCCGTAAGATTATATTTAACGTTCGCGAATTTAGCGTTGATGGTATGCTATATTTGATAACATGAGGTTATACAATTGTAGATTCATTATTGTAAAAGCCAGTCAGTTATTTCATGGAAATAAAGTTTGATTTTAAAACTAAGCAACTTTAGCAATCAACTAGAGCAGGTAATAATAATAGTGGTCTAACCTTTTGGTCAAGGTATTAATTAATCGCGAGCTTCACACAGACCACCGTAGTCCATTAAGCTTGGGCATTAGTTGAGGATTGTTTTTCCGCCCCTCTTCGAAACAAAACCCTCCACGTGCGGTGACCAACCACGCATAACACGCATTGCGTTGTATATCCCTACATACATGGGGTCTAGCAATATTGGTTATGGCATCACAACTTTTGTTTTATTCACCATGCTACCTCGAGAGGTAGCAGGGTAGTAGGCAGCCGTTAATTGGATTAAAGATCGTTGATAAAGGCTTTTAATCCAGGCGAGCGGTGGGTACTTAGCTGTGACATTTCATTAAGGGATGGGTATTGATTTTAGCGCCCGACGCCCATTGGCTATTCCGTATTAGGTACCACAGTTCTTCTATTATACTTATGCTCTCTATATAAACACATGTAAATTTAAACACTTACTATATGGAACATTGATTCTTTGTAGATATTAATGATCTCAATGTAATTCTTAAGTTTGACCGAAGGTAAAATTAAAAGATACAAAGTTTTAGTAATCATTGAGTTTCACCGTGAGCTTATATGTAAGTACATTCCATATATCTTTGTACTTACGAAATATAAACGATTATGAACAGGTGAGAGCCACCGGATGTTGCCAAACAACCGGCTGCCTTATGTTTGGTTATACTGCCGCCAAAATATTGCGTGTTAATGATTATTAACATCAATAATCGCTGATTCTAACAATTGTTAATTATGTTTAATTAATATTTTAGTAAGATGTTCAATGGTTTTATTATATTATAGGAAACTATAAGGATATTTTAATTAAAATTGTGCTGAAATTTTTCCTCTGTTTTTTCACTACTTTCTTTCGGAGTTGTCCTCTCTTCTTCTTTTCGGTTCTATTACTGGTACATAATCACTATATGACATTAACATTTATAAACTGAATGGACATATCTTTGAAGGAAATGTAACTTTGACTTTTAGATACAGACAATTATAAAATTCCGTTCAATAATTTTGAAAAATATGTTGTTCCGTGTGCAAATTAATGCATTAAATTATTAATGTAGCTCATTTGTAATTTACTAATGACTAAGTTTGAATAGTTTAAAACCATGCGCGTTACCCAATCATAAAATTAGTTCAATTCCATTCGCTACTGTAATTTAAGTAGTCAAAGTTCAAATCTCTAACACGTGTTCCATAACATATATTTATAAACACATACAAACTAGAACGGATATTGTGGTTATGGACGCAATATCATATGTTGAAAGTTGTTACGTTACAATTTAAAATGGTTTATGCTAGCCGTTAGTAAGTTGTCCAAGTTTTATTAATCTGTTCTCAAGAATAGTCAAATCTTAAATGTTTCTTTATATCATCGGGTAAATAAAGACTTCACTGGACATATCCTCTAGATATCGTAAGGAATTAACAATTTCACAGCGACGATATAAGATATGATATTTTACACTTATTATAATACAATCTACTTAACATAATAATCATATTCTGGAATTTCCTATTTTAGATTATCTAACAGCACAATTATGTCCTGTCATGTGCCATGTACCTAAATGACTATTGTTGTGACTATTTTTGGCTATAGATATAGACTTTCGAATTTAAATATTGGCGTTTGACGCTTTAAATTACTTTGGTTTTTTCTAATTTGACATTTCCATTAGTAGAAGTCTGAATTCGTGGCCAGTGCTCTATCGTAACGAATAAAAAGTAGGAGTACATTTCTCTGACTACACCTTCGGGTAAATCCGGGCGTGATATGATACTATGTATAATTTAATCCGCTGTAAGTTATTAACCGCGACTATACCAGTGGGAGACGTATGAGCTGTTCAGATATATTACACATAATGTATATTGCTGCTTGACGCTCAGTTCGTGGAAACTGTCAGTCATAGTGATGGGTGGCGCTGACGGCACTGCTCGTATCGCTACCACTTCAACGTACCATTGTAATTTACTACGCGAGACCAGTTGATTGCGTGTAGGATGATCGTACTTGGAAACCACGATTACATCTTCATTCTAACCAGATGTATGTATATGTACCTATTGTGGTTTCATGTCACATACGACAATAGAACGAAAACCTACTATGATTGATTTGACTAAAATAGTACGCACTATTTTGGGTTTTATATTTTAGCGACTATAAATGAACTCATGTCATTTGAATGGACTCGAAATATTTCTAAAGGAGAGAAGGACTTCTGATGTCTTATAAGGAGTATCTGATACCATTGAAAGGCTGCCTGAGTTATCTGTGAGGATTACGCGGAAATACTAGATGTTTCATACATTAAACCCTTCAAGAACATTCCAACACAATAGAAACGTTGGATTTCTGACAGAAATAGATGTAGCCAATGTACGAATTCTAGAAAAATTTTGAACAATACGTGCTCCCATGCAACGTTAAGCCATATTCATGCATATACTATATACATATCTGATCTTGACGGTTAAGAAAATCCCTCGTGTGACTTAAAACTTTAAGCTTATGATAAAAAAATTCAAATCAATATTTAGTTTTGGTAAAATGAAAAACTCAAAATTACATGAGTACATAATTTTTTCACGTATGCACCTAGATACTCACGTAATATTTAATAGCAGAAGAACCATATATTCTGTATTGCAAATGCATAGGTCCTTAGTTTTGTGAGTTGTAAGCTCCTACGCAGTTTGAAATAAGTATTACAAATTTTAATAAAGTTTAATTCATTGTTCACGTATGTACGAGTACCTAACGTAGAAACACAGCTCCGAACGCGGAGCATGTAGCAATCGGGCGTGAGGCGAGCGCGGCGGACCGCACGCCAGGCGGCATGTCAAACAGCGGGAGCTCGCCAGTTAAATTGAAAAACAATCTCCCACCATTTTCGCTAGCCGAACGTAATAAATCTATGTACAAAAATTCTACACGTTATTTATAAAACCTATCCGAACGAGCCCGATCTATCGTTGTACCGCCGGCCGAGATAAAGTAGCGTCGCTGTTGTATTGACGGTATTCTGTTCGCATTTGATCAACAAAACTGATATTATGTTGTTATGTAAAACAATATTGTTATTTATTTTTAATAAGGTTATATTGACGTTAAGTATCTTATATAAATCATGGTATATAAAAATTATAATTCTTCTTGTTTAACCACAACCATTACAATATAATACTGTCAAATGTCTTGTATTTTTCAGATTCTTTCAGAATTTTCTTGGCCTGCAGTATTCGTTTACTTTATTTGTAACCCCGTTTGCTATTTCTGGAAAGTTAAACATTTCCGAAAATTTCTCTAATAAACAATTTAATTACAATCATTTATTTTTCTAGTAAGAGCAGTTTCAATTTTGAAATATTTATGTTGACAAATTCTAAGCTGTAAAACTATCAAAACCTAACTAACAACAAAACAATACAAGTAAAGATGTATGTAACTAGAATATATGTAGGTATGTTTTTTTACATATTACTTTTTAAATAACCGCAGAATATTCGAATCCGTTAGTTTTCACCGTATGCAAATTTATCGAGCCAGCAGTGTACGGTCGGGCGATGTGGCTATTGTGGGATTAATTGCATTAATCATAGCCAGTGACAGCTATTACATTTTTGGTGCTCGACTTTTGGATCGGTCGCTACGGGCGCGGGCGCGCCGACACCGGGTTTCATTTTGAAAACAATGCCTGTTACGTTTTCAACCAAACAAACCGACAAAATATATATCAACTGTCAAAATTTTAGTCTCTATCTTGCTTTTAAAAAACACTTTTTTGTTCTAGTATATTCTCTGTGATTCATACGTTTTGAACATTTGTAAATGTAAAAACCGTTTATCTAGAGCATAATTGTCTACACTCATATTGTTTATGTACTGAACGATTCCATCAGCAGCTTTTATCTTTCTTCATTGCTAACATACTAATTGAGTAACATCACGCCTGTAATCCCCGAAGATATAGGCAGAGTTGTGTAGTACACTCCCACGTTTCTCCAGTTACGTTTACGTTCGATAATGAAATAGGTGATTAGATTATTGCCATACACCGGCCACAGATCCGGACTCCGAGTCAATAATCGAAAGTTTAAGTTAGAAAAATCCAATTACGATTTATTATTTTTTGTTTGTTCTTCTAAAAGCCCTAATTAAAATTATGTGGACCTAACATAGTTATAATTGACTTTTAACAAGGGCTAATTTAGAAGTTAAAGCGAAACGGTCGTTTTTAATCTACAACATCGTCACGGCCACTGACACCTCATCTAATACAATACACCTACTACACACATTACTGAACTAACTTTTGCTAAAATATGATACACATCATCATCATGATCGCCATCATCATTACATCAGTCTGTATTGTTCCACTGTATCGGCTTCGATGCATAGGCACCAAGAAGTCTCCCGACCCTCTGTACTCCAGTAACCTCGTCCCTAACCCACCTGTCTGCTTAAGTTCATTAGTCAAAGATTTAGAAGACGCGCCGAAGTACGTCTGCCGATTAGTATTTTCCAATCCCGAACTCGTTTTTCCCAACGGTCATAAGTTTTTAGATACGTATGATCAACCCACTACTGCTTGAAGTTTGAACATACTAATCGGTAGAAGTAAGTTAGCCATCTTGTCTTAGTTCCTTTTTGTATATCCTTATTTACATTGTGTTCATATAGAGAAACTCTAACGCAGCTGTTTTCATAGCACCTTGATATATCAACGAAAGAAATCAACCAGCTAGTCTTTAAATAGATTTAGATAATAGCATGTCCATATTTTCTAATTTGGTTATCAGTGTCTAGTGGTTAAAATGCACTAGTCAGTAGTCGCAGTGTTTGAACAGTTTTTTGCCAGTGTTTTGCCATAGTGTTTTATGTCAGCATCTTAACAGTATTTTTTTAAAGCTCCACAGGATACTATATTAAAATATTGTTATTACTGTATAGTCATATAATTAACAAATTATGTGACAATTGGTTATCAACCTTGAACCTAACGTCGAATTTAGAAATCTGTACATACATTTTACGTTAAATTTACACTTCATATATAGTAAGGCGGCTCACATTGCGCTCGACGGGCCGCTTTGATCTCCGTTACAATCGCTCGTAATTGATGATTGCCAACTCCGTACGCGGCGAGACCAATCGAGTGCGCGCGCGCCCAGCGCCCGTAAGGGCGGGATTTTTATTTTAAATGTATCGTATTACTATTTTAATTTCTCACAGATAGCATACCGTAGTTAATTTTCGAATTACTATTACTCTAGGAAGGTGAAAATCGAGTTATTATTACTACAGCGCTGCAAAAAACGAAATAGTCTACACTCTCGAAGTTTTATCAGTGGATCGATGCAGACCAATAAGAATAAAAAAAATACCATTCATTATTTTCAAAGATTTTTCAATTAATGTCTAAAATATGCGAAAATATACGAAATAATGTAGATATAGAAGATTATTAGCTGAGGTCTTATTGAACATCATCATCAACCGGTTTTCGTCCTTGGCTGGTATAGAACTCCGTGATGGTACGACAATACAAATCTTAAACTACTTAAGGTATTTAAGTTTCAGGAGAGTTAAAGTTTTGTGTATTCTCCTTGGCTTCGAGTTTAAATTCGTGAATACCTGAACATTATTATACCGTCACATTAGGGCCCTTATGGGTTAGAAAGAACCGAGCGCCGAATGCCTCTTTCCTTAGAAACCTGACGTGCTCTACATTCATCATTCTCTTCCTATACCCATGCAGTATTTGTTGACATATCACCTATATACATTATTTTCTTTTTTTTTTACGTACAATTTAATTGCATAGCTCACTTACAATAGGATAGGAGCAAGGTCGAGAATTTAATTAAAATTCAACTGTTAAACAATGTTGAGCCATTTCGCTCCGACGAGTTTTCAATGCAGCGTTTCAGCAACTGGGTTAAGAGATTGAAATCGTACCGATATATTATAACGAAGTATCTAAGAAACAAAAGGTACGATATTCGATCGTGAGGCACCAAGCTGATTTGATATATTCTGCGCTGTAGAATCGTGCGCCTGAGTAAGTACGTTGATTTATTGACTGTCGATGCGCGTACGGTGGGCGAAACAGTAATAACGTTCGACAGCTTTCGGCGAGCAATTTTCAACCCATACTTACACGTAATACACAAGGTATTGGAAAATTGACCTTACACGTCGCACTTGCGCCAGTGTACATCTCATCCTCATACCGTTTTCGAAGTGATAGTGATAAATATAACACTTTTCGAAAAGAAATTTGAATATTCACGTTAAATTGATTAGCCGAATAGCGATAATGACAGGTAATAAATTCCATTTTTGAACGACCTGTTTTCATACGCGATTGATTGATTGATTTATAACGTTTTATAAGGTTTTGTAGGAGTGAGTAAGAAACTCACAAATAACTGTTCAGTTTGCTGTTGAGCTTTAAATTATCGATAAATCAAAAATGTACGAAAAATTTACTGAAAAAATACGTTCTCAATATTATGACGATTTTTAATATCGTCTATTGAAAATTCGTATCCTTAAATTTGATTCTTAGTAATTTTTTTGCGTTACTAACCATGTGGCAAAAATTTTTGTAGAATTTTTTTTTTACGAAAGAAACACTATTTTTGTACAAGATTTTGCGAGTTAAATTTGGATTTTTCTGTATTTTACAGTTTAACTAATCATTAATGTAATTTAATAATGGCCAATGTAGCGTAATAAGTACCGGACAAAAAAATAAAATAAGTATAATTCCATTTCAGATGTATCCTTAAAGCTTCTACCGTTCAAACTCATAACAGTAATTTCAGTTGGACGGAAGAAATAACGCAGTGGTACCTCCACTATCGAAACCGGGATTTACGTCTTGATACACAGTCCTAATTCTTCACAACTCTAGTTTACAAAATATTTTTCAAATTATAAATGTCTTTATACAGGGGTCACCATCATCATGACAGCCTCTTCCGTTCCACTGCTGGACACAGGCCTTCCCAAGGTGTGCCACAACACCCGATTCTCCGCAGATCTCATCAACATATCTCAAGATATTGTATTTTTATACATCTTACGTTTCACTAATTTCTCATATAAAACATTAATTGCGGATATTTTATTCGTATTTACTAAGATTATTACTCTTCGCTGTATTAAAAATAATAATACAACTTAACACTACAAAATAAGAATATTGTTATTATACCATCATGACAGATCTCTTAACAACTAGGCAGAGATTAGAGAATGCTAAACATATCCTTGCACACTTGTCATGTTTTTTCCTGAACATATTTACGAAAAACTAACCGATTAGTTAAGAAAATGTCATTATATAGTTAAGATGCGGCGTCTAATGCAACTCTCGACTTTGACCCACAAGTTGAGATGACCCGTTATCAAAAAACAAGTGAATGGTGTTATGTTTACAAACAACCTAACCTAGGCTAATGGTAATGATGAACGACAGGGCGCGCCCGGTAATCAGCAGGCCGTTGGCCCCTGATAATGACTGCCGGATGACGTTGCACGTAAGCACGTGCTCCACCGGTTCACTTACTGGGCTTTTTTTGAACTACGGTGAACAGATGGCCGGTTTTTACAAGCAATCGATGTAATTAATGTTCTGTGTAAATATGTTCCGATTTAGCGATGGTCCATCTCAATGTGTAATCTTAATTGGATTAGGTGTTAGAAAACTGAGAAGTCACAATGTGTAGATTACTTTTGGATGATCAAATTGAGACGAATGTGTGTACATATGTTCAGTTAAACGATCTAGCAATCGAATCCACGGGTTTAAAAATATCTGTAATATTTTCCAGTTGCTAATATTGGGTATCTTTCGATGAAATAGAAAGTATAAAGGGTTGGTAATATCTGAATCTATTCTCTCTCCTCTTATGATGAAATAATATACTGCTAACTGCACTCAAGTCTTGCCCGATTGTTAAATACTGTCAACAATGGTACATATAAATACATAAATATATCCAATTCCAATTGAGATTTTAAGATAAATGTGTGCTTTCTGTACAATCACAAACAGAGGTCATTAACGCTAGTTTTATCGGTCATCGTCTAGACTCGAGCAATATTTTTAATCTGCATTAATACGTCTGTTTTTAGTACGTGGAGTCGCTTAGTATCAGATTTCTGCGTCACCCCGACGACTAACATTGAGACGTCAAATGAATAAAGACTAATACATTATAGCATGACTTTCAAAAGGAAAGTGTTACTACGCAAATTGAATAAAGTACAGACACTATATTAAGACGAGGTAGTGGACAGGAATGTCTCCATTACACGGGAACTTGAAGTATTTTTTGTGTTCTTACAAACTTACGTGTGTCATATATTTTATGATATAGAATGCTGACAAGTTTATTGAGAATAAGTAAGATGCGGGGAATATATCAAAGATTTTAATGAAATGTAGAGAAACTGTTATGTGACTCTACATAGAGCTTTAGTAGTAGGTAGTTAGTTTCTATATGGGTTATGATATTTAATATTTAAATTTAAAAACACGTTTGTACAGTCCAATTAAAATTCTCCTCTCTGTAGATGATTCTAGAGAACACCATACACGGTCAGTTTCTAAACTGGTAACACCTAGTAATAAATTCTCATAGTATGTTGCTATTGCTTGGTGCGAATCGTTATACTCTTTTGAATTATTCAGAATTATAACAAAACAAGATTTAGAAGCCTTTCTCTAATACTTCATACTGTACGTATACACTGGTCATAGACAGTTTCGGATAAGTATTATTACGACTAGTACATTAAACTCAGACTTGAAAATCATTAGCACTTTGTTATGTACTGCCGATCAATATTTATAATTTTCAATTTGTAAAATTAATTAATGTACGTATAAAATTGCTAAAAGTTACTGTTTCTCAAAACTGTAACAGATTTACATTAAATGAGGATATTTTAACAATTTTTTGAAGGTAAAGGACAAATGATTTATGAAATAAAACTAAAAAAAATATCGAAATCTATCCAGCACATTTACGCGTTGCGCGGATAAAGGCAGACCTTTAATATTTTATATATATATATATATAAAAAAGGTATTTTCCTTTAAGTTCTACATATTATTTTTACAAATACACTTACAGTTACATGAAACTCCAACCACTCATACAAAACGCTCGTCACATGTATCCACATGGTATTATGTTCCTTTTTCGTCAATGACCGCTAATAGGCTGTGCTGGAATTTATTGGTCGGAATTGACGTGTCCGTCTTCATAACGGAAACCGTCGGATTTAATCCGAGCAACCGCTCTACAATATGTTTTAACTTAAAGAATAATTCTCACTCATAATATATATACGATACATAGGTATGTGAAAGAATCTAATTTTATCATCACAAAATATTGCAATGTTAGTGTTTGCTTTTATTTGTTACATTACTATTGGTATCGGTGGTTTAAAATTGACATGCAAAGATCGTCGTGAAATCAAAACAAATAAGTTTTATGTATTAAATAGAAAGAAGACGATAAATAAATAATCATTAAAGCATTTATTGTGAAACTAATATTATCGCAATATATTATGATCCTTGCAGATCTTATAACGTACATACATTACACAATATTTCAGAACGATATTCCATTTGCCTACTAATACTAAATATTATCATCTTTGTTCCATTATCATCAAGAAATATTCAATAAGTTTTAAGGAAAAAAACAACAAAATTTCATATTATTACGCCGCAACGTCAAGTATTAATCCAATATTTGATATAGAACAAATTTACATATTCATAATCGCATTTTCGACGAACCATAGAGAGCTGGCTGCGGCTACGATGACTCCACTGTTCCTGGTACAATCGGATATAAGCGGCCCGAGTGACATGTAAATCGTGATCAAGCATAGCATGATCCGTCGCTACTACGGACTACCGGTGCCACTGCGCTGACTCAGCGAATTTAGAACACCTGCTGTTTTTTACTACAACCCTGCTTAGAAATCCTGCACACTAATATAACTTCTATTGCGCTAAAAATAGAGATTGTTTCGCCATGATGGGTTTCAGAGTAAAGATGTTCGGTATCTCGGTATCGAATTCGAGATAACAACGCGATGTTATTGTTAATTACGAACCAAATAGACTTGTTATGCAACAAAACATTTCCCTGCTTTAACTCGGTGTTTATACGTTAATTAGATTGTCGTTTCTTCAGCACGTTTTGTTCAGTTGTCAGTACATTGGGTGTGACATAGTACAAAGTAAAGGCTTGTGCATGAATTGGTAAAATATAATATAATCTCTTAGACGCTCTTATAAAGGACTTGCACCATTTCTAGTGAAATTGGTGTTCATTCTCTTAAATAGACGAACAATTAAATCGTTATTAGAAGATAAGTAAAAGAATCTATCGATTCCTTCTGCTGGTATATCTGTTCGAGAATATTTTATACAACTTTAATTGACGAGGGCTGTGTATATACAATTTTAACATATATTATGTGCTAGGTGGCAGGTAGAAGCCGTCAATGCGAGTAAATGAACAATACATAGGCAGCGGTTTCCCACCAACGCCCCGACCTTCGTCAAAACTTTATCTAACACATCCTATAATCATATTCTCCCCGAACGATATTTTTTTTTCTTCTAAAACCATAATTCCTTGATCCTAATGCCAAAAAAGTAAAGATGTTTTTAATCTAACATTCGAGAGATTGACAGGTCGGTTCGTCCGTTCCCGCCGCGCCGGAGGCCCTTTATCAGGTAAAAACTTTGATTAAAAATATTTCAGGGAAAGCTCGCCGGCCTCGCCGATGTTATCGCGCGGTTTCATTTTAAACGTTTGCTGTTCAGCTGTTCTATTATACATATGTATTTTTGGAACTAAAAAACAATATTAAGTGCTCTTAAAAAATAAACCGAATGTGTTTTCTAATAATTTTTATAGGGATTTACAAAATAAAGTGTTAAGTTGAAAAGATAGCTATCACTAACATAGACTAAGAGAATGTTTTGCAATAAATGGTGAATAAATATTTTAAATAAAAACCATTTTGATGAAATTTGCCATAATGTTCTTTTTGCATCGCTTTAACAAAACCTTTCTTATCACTTATAAGAAACGTTTTGTTAAAGCGATAAATAATAAATTTTTAGTAATAAATTAATACATGTCTATCGACCACTGTACTAAAAGTACCTACCAATAAAAGCTTAGGTTTTATCCAGTATGTGAATGAAAAACTGAATTCAACAAGCAAAGAAAATGCTATCACCTATCACGATCGTCGACATCTCAACCACTGGCGAATGCACCCCACTGAAGCGGCCATTTCTCAAATTGAAGCGAGCGTATTCAACAGAAGCGGGTGAGTTCCCTTCGAAAAAAATATCGAAGTAAAACCATCCCCTAAAATTATTTTAGTGAAAAGAAAGGAACTTAATACAGTCCCCACCGTACCTCCCTTAGGCGCACCCCTCGCCGCGCTGATGTGTGTGAGAAGGAGTTCTAAGTGTGAGTGCCCTGCGAAGTGGTTGACAGCTGGGCATGGCTCGACGAATGTATTCATATATATATTTGTATATACGCAATAAAATATTATACTCATGAAATTAATAATCTACAAGGTACAAGTTCAAACTAGATATAAGCGAGTAAAGATCTACGTACCTGCATACGTTTCTTTAATCATTAGTAATATTTATATTCAACAATTAATGTTATTTTCTTGTAATGTCTAGTACCTTCGTAATTTTCTATCTAATTTTTTGCACTATTATTGGTAATTGTATGTGTTGCTTCAAAAGAGTCAAAAACTAATTATTTAATCATCGATTATTGCATCATACGACTATTTTACGGTTAATAAAAAACAATGCCAACAGTCAATTATTAATAGAACTACAACGTTTGATGCAATAACCTCACACAAATTATTAAGAAAAATCGTTAAGTAGTAATGTTTTTTCTTTTATAACTTATATGACGATATTATAAAAAAATGTGTTTGAACTTGTGTATGTTCTACTGATAATAGAACTATCGTCATCATCAAACCTTTTATGATACCACTGTTCTCTTCTCGAAATAAGAAGGTTTAAGGCTGTACTTTACCACGCTGATCGAGTGCGAACACAACTAATAGAGTAGAATAATAATATAAAAAAATTAAATATAATACGCATCATGTGACAACCCTAGCAAACAGAACCGTACCGGGCGGCGGCGTCGGGAAATCAACACACACATCGGCCCGACGTACCGACAGCGCGTCCCCACGCGAAGGGCACAAAGCTTGGCCGACTGACTACCGAGCAAGATGTGTGCTATACATATACGAATACACCAACCCTACTGAATGTATGAAGTGGGAATCTTAAAAGCATTTTGTTATGCTTTCTATACTCACTACATAACGAAATAAAGCATGGCGGCCCGAGTACTCCTCGACTGAATTAAATTTGGGTAGACATTAATGTGATTAAATTGGTGATTCACATATGTATGTTACGAATTTAATATAAGCAATTTAACAGGTTATTAGAATGTCTTCCATACCAGTGGCAGTGACAATGTGGAATAGATACAAGAGATATGAGAAAACAAAGTACTAATAAAAACGGCATGCAACTATGAGCTTAAGCGAATTATAAACATGATATAACAACAATCGTTGGCAATACTTATATTATAATGACTTAAGAGTAACGAATCGCTCCAATTTATTTGTGATATATGTACTTTTAATTATTATATAATTATAAGTAGTAGGTATGTCAGTACATCGTACATAGGTTCATTTTAGGTAGTCGATAAATTCATTTAACGATTTTCTCAACTAAAACATAACATTATTAGAACGTTACCAGCGAAGAGGTCAATGTTTGTTCCTTTAACCACTATAAGCAAATGAAAAATACCTATTATTGTCATAGTAGAATGTATCTCTTTGAAAACATGTAGATGAAGACCTCTACTAAAAAGATAAAAACTGATGGTGAAAAATTACTATCCCAGTACCGCTTAATACCATGGCCACCATGCTTCAATAAATTTATTTAATTTAATGAATTGTATATTTCATTGTTTGTATTATTGCAAGTATTATTATATGTTTGTTATATATTTTAATCAGTCTATCATTGTAGCTAAATGTATTATTGTAAAAGTGAAAACAATATTAGTAATAGGGAGAACTAATACCTAATACATATATACCTATACATATATATACTCTAACATATATGTACTCTGTTGCGATATTAGGAGCACATTAGTTACAAGTACTACACCAGTTGTAGTCAACACCTGTAAAGGCCAACAACCCGTATGACAAATTAGTTTATGTACCGATCTGGCTCGCATGACTATTTTCGATTACTGTTCGCGGATGATACTAACAAAGTCGGATATTTGTTCTCACGCTAGGAAACTGCGCTCCTTTGTTTATCTTATCTATAAAGTATAATGTCATTCTAGTATAAAGTCATAACTCCTACTTCTTAGAATCTCCAAAAAAATATTTATTTCATTTTAAATTTACCAGTATTATGTGTGCTCTGGTATTTAGACATAACTTCTATGACCTTATTACTTTAAAGAACTGAGCCGTTTGAAACTTTCAACGACTAGCACATACAATGTCTAAGTATAAAAAACAAATTCTGTTTATCTCTACCGACATCTTATCTTTTTAACTACATTCCAACAATCATTATCCACTCTTTAAATAAACAGTACTTACTCTTTGCACAAACATTCTTTAAATGAACAGTATTTACCAATTGAAGTAACAAACATTATTGTTAAAGCTTTTTCCAATTTACAACGTCATCTTCAGTGTATTTTTTGTTAGATTCGCAAGTCAGTAAAAACCGCGATTGAAACAAAGAAATCCACTCTTATCACCCCCGTGCCCTCATCTCGTCATCTCACGCTCTCAGATCGACTACGCAGCGGATTACAACCTCCAACGACATTAGCCACTCCGCGTTCGGGTCTAACATATAAGACTTAGCGTATTTATTTATATATTACTTAATACATAAAAGACATTACGAGAACAATAAAAGCAAATATGTACTTAGCTTTTCATATAGACTATGCTTTTCTTGTGATACGGTTCTCGTCTGCACAAATTATCATAGTAACCAGCCCCTAGACATGATGCTGTTCACAAGAGAACGCAGTTCTTCCCCAATCAGAGTGAGATATATCATACGACACAGGTACATATGTTATGCATTCTTATCTCAAGACAGTAGTGTAATGCAAAAGTAACCGTAACTGATGAAGTATAATTAAATTATCTTAACAAAAGTAATAGATGCAATCAATAAACTATGAATTATGTTTGCAATTGAGTTGTCTAACAATTATAAAATTTTTAAAATTAAATATTAAATTGGATTGTTTTTATCGTGTTACGTTAATGCCAATTTTAATATTATCAACGTAATTAATGTGTAATAATTTAAACGTGATATTAAAAATTTAAAATAATATAGTTTAACAATATTATAATTGGTGTATCGTTATTTCATGGTGGGATGTAAACATAGTTAGGTTTGTTTGGTGAGACGTGGGAATGTACAACTCCATTCCACCTACCCCTTCAGGGGTTGCAGCCGTGATGGAGTTTTTTCAACATATTACAAAAGCTTATCCTCTGTTTCTTGTGACATGTGCCAGGTAAAACTTGAGATATGTACGTGTATTATATAAGAGGGTGTACGACCCCTGCGCCGTTTCCGACGATACATTGAAATTTGTCGTTTCGCCGCGATGCCTTCAGAATACGCACGTGTGATTTTATTATGAACTGCTGACTGTCGCTTTCATAATTCATACATAAATTTGTCAACAGAAGTTGTATTTGATCTCTATGCTGCGTATTTGCATACTAACGTGATTTTCAAAATTATTATTATACCATCACGTCAGGTCCCTTACGGGATAGGCAGAGGGCTTCGAATGACAAATATCTCTATCCTTATAAACTTGATATACTGACGATTTCGGAGGAAACCACGGTGCCAGTTTCGGTGTCGTCTAGCTCCCACTTAAACCAATATCTGACCTAGTTGGTCAAGATTGATGAGTATTGGTCTCCTTCAGCGCTTACGTCCATCAACATTCGCATTGATTTTCAACAAATTTATAAATTAATGAGCCACCAATCCTGACCACGAGTCACCCCACATACTGATATCTAAAAACATCTTTCACACTGCACAAGGCTTTCCATTCCAAGGCAACATTCTTGCTTCAAACAACGGTCCATCTTCTTCGCATGTTATAGACTAGAAAACTGTTATAAATACCGCAAACTAAAGACAATTTCAAAGTCTAGTATCATGTTGCAAGTCATTGGATCTGCGGCGCCGTAGCATCGTTTCCTTTAAACAGTCCCCTGGGAGCCTCCCGGGAGATTCACCTGCCAATTGCTTGCAAGATTGAGAGCCCTTTTAGTTTACCGCTATACCATTGTTTCATGACTGGTAGTGCCTTGGGAAATATACTGATTCTTTAAACTGTTTCTTGTTTCAGTGCGATCCACCACGCCGATTCTCTTTTCATATATACGTATGAAGCTAGATCTCCGCCGCACTGGAGCAGCGTGGTGGAGTATGCTCTACGGTTTCCGCTGTTGTGAGAGAAACTCATGCTTACCAGAAGGTTATAAAAAAGGTTGCAACCAAATGCTTTCAGTATTTGAAAAAAAGGACGATAAGAAAGCTGACGATAAGGTTAAAAATGTGGCGGATACCGCTATCCGGGATTCATCTACGGAGGCACCGTCTTTTCATCAGAACTCTAATTCCAGGAAATAAATGCCTATAATAATAATTATAGATAATAAAAAAAAATGCAGAGCTCTTTGATTAACTTTTCGTGATACAGACCACGAACATTATTTAATTCGACTACCTATTGTTTCTCTTTCATTTCCCGCTTAGCATTTTTAATTATATGCTAGATAGTCATACCGCGCTTGAAAGAAAACTCAATATTGTATTATATACTGTTATAGTTATAGGTATGCCTTTAGAAATACCACCCATAAGAAATTTTCCACTTTAATAAAACTACGTAACTCTTCCAATATTCTTGATACTTATTTATTGAATTCCAAAGCCCGTTCCACGCTATCCCACGCCTGATAGATGACATGGCAGTGCTATCACGACACTAGTGGGCACAGTGCTTTTAAAATACACTCTAGATTCTAGACTCGCACGTACTCTGTGTCTTGGCCAACTATCTGTACTCCGTGATTAATAACCCAATTCGCATACAACTCACAAATCTGATACATCGTCGGAGTTCAATTCATATTCCATTATTATACCTATGTCTTGGCGGTGTCGATAAGTTTAACCATTTTCAAATGAATCAAAGTTTATAGAATATTGCAAATTGTTTTCAAATATATGTATGTAATTTTTTATCTATTAGAGTTACTAAAATATTGAGCTTTAGATTTCCTCTACTTGACGATATAGACACAGATAAATAACTATATAATTCTTGTACATATTCGTAACTGACCTAGGTTTTTAACTTGATATTGAGAATTATAATATTAGAATACAATTACTGTAATGTCATTATTTAGACTGCCTCGTTGGTCGAGCGGTTGCAAGCGCGACTGCCGACCGTTAGGTACTGGGTTCAAATCCCGGTCGGGTGCTATTGGATTTTTTTTCATTTAGAATTTCTAATAGTGACTCGGAGTCTGTAATTGTGCCTGGTGTATGGTAATAGGATCACCACCTATTCCATGGGACTTAAACGTAACTGGTAAAACGTGGGAGTGTACTACACTCCTCTGCCTACCCCCTCGGGGATTAGAGGTGTGATGTTACGTTTTATTTTTATATATTGTAATAGGTGATACTGTTAACACTAACTACCCCAGATCACAAGGTCGGGAAACCCAGTATAAGAGTTAAACATGATAAACACTTGACACATTTGTTCAAAATTGATAACTTCTTAGTGCTATAATATTCGAATTTTGGAAAACAGTATTATCAATTAGTTTAATATCTTCAACATCACGGGAGGGTCCAATATTAAGTCTTCATTTTCGTACACGCGTTAACCGCAATCTGTCAAAACTGTTATATCTGTCAAAACTGTCATGATGACATCTCATTTTACCACACATATTTTTTATTACACATTTTCACATTCGATCTAAAGTTATGCACCGTGCACAATTTACTGACATCAAACTTGTAGGAAGTACACGTAAAACGGCTAAAAAAGCGGAGCAAGAAATGAACAGTTAGATTTTTTCACATCACCTCGATAGACACGTTGGTATTTTGATGAAATTAACATTTAACGCGTAATAACAACGAACGAGCAATGCTAGGATAAGTTTGGTCAAAACTTTTGATATGTTTAGAGAGGTGGAAATTTGAAAGAAAAATTTTTTTCGAGCGTAAAAACCTATCAAAATCGTCTATTGCCCAATATTTAACGGTCGAATTCGTCTTACATAGCATACTTCTTGAGTAACATAATTCATGAAACATTGAAGTGTTACACTCCACTGTCTATCCCTGTACGGAAATACAGTCGTAATGTAATGTAGTTTACTTACAGGCAGCAAAATTAACAAAAATCGAGATACGTTTTATTAATCCAGAATCTAGGTTACCCAGTAAGAAAGCGAGCGAGTATGAATTTTATAAATCTAAAAGGACCATATCATGTCTGTAAGAATAAGAGATATTTTGCATTCGGTACTCTCTACCTAGTCCATAAGGAACCTAACGTAGTGATATATTAATAATAGTAATCGTTTATTCAGATTTGATACACATAAATTGAATATAATTGAAGCGCACAGTAAGTAATAGGCAAGTGAGGTATGAATCCATCCCGGTCTCCTTCGACGGGAGCGCGAATCGATATCCCGCCCTTGTCCCGTTAAATACGCACTTAAGGTGAATTTCGACTTTTCGATAAATTATTTAGGTAAGCATTTCTTCACAATATCATTACACGTTTTCTACCACGCGCACGTGAAGAGTTCGTTCAAAGTGTTTTTCTTATTTCCAACGCAAGTAAACAAGACTGAGTTTTCGACATTGTCTGTTACACAACCACCCTGGGCATCACGTTTCGGATCTTTTGATGGAAGCCGAAAATGGTTTTATTATAATTATTTATTACAGTATAACGTGTAAAAGGCTGCCGACCAGAATTTCGACAGCATGGCAGACGTTGACCTTAATCTTTTTCATTGCGAAAGGATATTCGCGATCAAAAGTGGAGCTATCATGGGATTAAACGTTGATGATAACGCCAGGTCGTTTACGGGGTAAGCAGAGAGCACAGAGTCCCAAATATTCGAATGCTTACACAAATGGCTTTAAACAAGCAATGTTGTCATGCACCTATATCATAAACAAAATTCCTCGAAAACTCTAAGATCCACACCCACACAGACACATACACGCACACACACACATTCTAAATAGAGATGCGCTAGATATTTTTACGATAAACTGCAGTGTTGGAGAGTTGCCAATATGTTTTTGAGGTTCTGCAGGTAACGCACGCACGCTCCAATAGACAGATCGCGCGACGAAAACTTTAAAACGTTAAAAGTTGCCGCAGACGGAGCTGTGATGTATATTCACAGCTAGACACATGATGATATATTACTATACGTTTTCTATAGTGAGCAAGTGGCCACACACGTAGCTTGAATATACATACGTTGTGTCCTTGCAATATGCGAACAGATGCAGCAAGACATCTCAATACAACAAGATATATTGCGCAGACAATGACCGCAAAGATATATAATATAGCACAGCTATCATCTGTGGCAGTTCACTGTTAAATATATTATAGCACAATATATTATAGCTCCCTCTGTGACGACCTTACGACGCATGTAATGATTACACGTCCTAACTACAAATGATACATGACAAGGGAATAGAGTTCGGCGTGGATTAAATGCGGGTCAAATATGGCATAATAATTATTATTATACATCTCACTGGGTCAATTACGGTGTAAGCAGAGAGCATCAAATATCTCTACCCTTGCAGACGTACTGTGTGTGCGTGTGTGCGTGCGTGCTTGTGTATACGCGCGCGTTCGTGTGTGCCTGCATGTGTGCATATGTATATATATATATATATTAAAAAGTGCATGCTGATTATGGCTAAACATGAATATATTGTAAAACCTTTGTACCTATATTTGTTGCAATAAATATTAATTGTATTAGTATATTTAATAATATCGAGATAGAATTGTGAAAGCTTGTCGTCGGGCGGTGAACGTGCTGAACGATGTCATTCATTTCAAATGGCGCATTTAGCACAGTCATCACATTACTGACGCTGCGGGTGCGCACAATAATGCACATGCTGAGACACGTACTAAAAATATAACGCGGCCCATTACGTACACATCATAATCACACATGATTCAGTGGATATTGCAACAGTCACCTTCTGCTAAATTGATATCTAGTCATTCAAACGTAATATCTATCTTTGAATTAAGTTCAGCTATCTAAGGGTCTTTTCAAGAACGACTCGAATAGTAGAGCAGATTATTGTTGTATTTAAATAGAACTCTAGAGCGTTTCAATAAACACTATTTTTACATTTTAATTGTTTTATAGCAACAGTATTCTCGGAGCGACTTAACAAAACAATTCCGAGTTAGAGTTTTTAAGTTTATTTTTCTTTTATTAGTCAATTTTTGTGTAGTTTACCAACGATAAATTTATTCATAAATCAAATGTTAAATCCAGTCTCGAAATAATTTTTACAAACGCTCAAAGTTCACTAACCGTGAGCAGTTCAAGTACGGACCGTTTATAAAAATATCTTTATTCTTAATCTACACTAGATATTTATCATTCAGATATCGTTCATTTTACTGACTATTTTTGAGTGAATCCCTATGCTGTGAGCACGTTAATATATTTGCTAATCAATTGATATTTAAACACATTTGACATATCTTAACGTTTTTTTAAGTACAGGAGACAAAATAGGTACTCCTTTGTAACAAACAGCCAGTTTAAAATAACCTAACCTAACCCGTGAGAGACCTAACCTGAGCTTATGATACAATAATAATTTGACAAAACACCTGAAGCGTATCTCGTTTGTTATCACGGCCATAATAATGTATGACGTTTGCTAGTAGTTTAAGCGCAAGCCTTTAGGCAAATGCGCTACATCCTAGGCTACATCGCCTACAATCAGGTGAGATTGTAGTTGAATGCGAACCTCATTAGACTCAATGGCAATAGGCTTCAATAACAATAGGCCTCAATAACAATAAACCTCAGTAGAAATAGGCCTCAGTGACAATAGGCTTCAGTAGCAATCGGCTTTGATAACAAAACGCCTTAACAGCAACCAATAAAAAAATATGTACAAACGTATACGAAACCAAAACACAGAAACACGTGATAGTCAAAGGAGTGCGCGCATAGAGATTGCAACGGCGCCGCGGCGTGACGGGCGCGAGCTAGCAAGCGGGCACAATGCGGCGCCAGGGCTTCTGTTACACCGCCAGGCTGTAAACCTACACCGTCGCCGCTCTCGCCGCCCGGTGCCATTGTCACCGATCGTACTCTACCACAACGCGCCCATGCCGCAGCCACACGATACACTAACGCTATATCTATGTCACGCGACCGCCGGAGACACTGACCAGGCGAAGAGCTAAACAACTCATGCACACAATACCAAGTAGTTGTACATTTATATTCCTTAAATGTTTAGCATGTAGTGCTCTCAGCATACTCCATAATAGACCAGGTGTGATATATAACAATAATAATAGAATAATAAAAGGTATCAAATATTAGGCTTTCTAGAATCTTCTGGCAATTAAATTGTAAAAAGTTGAGCTTCACTGGATATTAACTGTTCTATTTGTATTTACCACCTGGATAATATAATAATTACATGTGCAATATCTTAGCACATTCAACTGCGATTTTTGAGGTTTAATTTTGCAATTATACTCAAGTTGGTACCAAGTTGAGATTAACTCTAGGTTAACTACTACAAAAAACCTTTACATAATCATCAGCACACTTAAATATGATGAAAAAATGTAAAGATTTTGTCATCATATCTTCAGCATTGAATGTCCATTTTAATAAGTAACCAACCTGATCTGTTCAGTCCTATTTAAGTGTTTATAATTAAAATTTTAAATAATTCATGACGAACACCTCAAAGCTAATTCGTGAAAGATAGTGTTTAATCATCATTGTTAAATTTACCATAGCCTAAAGAAACATAATTTCCACATTGAAAAAGACTTATAAAGTGCTGTTGCAGTTTGCATTTTAATAGCAATTTACATTACGTTACATCAAGAAATATTCATTGTTGACCTAATGAAATATGCAGTTATATTCAAGTAATATTGTTATAATCTTAATTGTCGGAATGAAAATACATACTTTAAGCAATATTTAACTATCGTATATCAATTTTAAAAAAAATTTACTCTTTAGACACTTAGTCCTTATCTTAAACAAAAAATGTTACTATATCTTTATTTAATTTAAGTTATTAAAATTTTAATAAATTATACCTAAATGTATAGCTTCTTTTGCCTTCAATATTTCTTTCTTTTCTTCTCCATACATAAAAAATATTATTAATATCAAAACAAAGTCGTAAGTATAACCTAGTATACACCTAAATGTAATTAGTAATGAAATATAGCATATAATTAGATATATTATTATCCATATTATTAAATGAAACATACTGACATCTAGATATAACATATTGTCATATTATAATTCTTTATATGATATGGAAATAAAATGATCATTAAAGAAGAAATATGTCAGGTATGT
Source organism: Parelbella ahira ahira (assembly GCA_018244795.1). Classification (NCBI taxonomy): domain Eukaryota; kingdom Metazoa; phylum Arthropoda; class Insecta; order Lepidoptera; family Hesperiidae; genus Parelbella; species Parelbella ahira. Next base: position 25,817 of record DWME01001213.1, read on the forward strand.
AAAGATATTTGAGACTTGGTGCTGTCAGCCCATCTAGTAAGGGAGACTGATTTACTTTTATTTTATCTAAACATTATATGCCATGCCTAATATTGCCTACAATAGTTTTTTTCAGTAAAAGATTGTGTTTGGCAATATTTTTTCACCACTACACATTTCCCGTAGTTTTTTTTTTTTATTTATTTATACTTTATTGTTGGTAACAAAAGGTGGACTTAATGGCAAGTGGCATTTTCTACCAGTCAACTCAGGTGATGATGAGAAGTTGGGATAGGCACATAATAATCTTATTTTAGAACCTGTTAGTTATCTTTTTTTTTTCGTCAGGAAAACTCAGGTCGAGTACCTATCGCCACGGGGCCGACGATAGGTTATGTCGGGCTCTAAC